>DWTO01000824.1:0-18717 GCA_018244755.1 Jemadia pseudognetus | reverse complement strand
ATTCGTTACTCGGTTGCTCGGTTTACCCGGACCCACTCCGACAGATGCCTCGCGCGCGCCTTGACTCTCAAGCAGCTGGTTTTATAGAGCCAGGGACCACTTTTAAAGTGATAGTTTCTGTTTTCGATTTACCGGCGGTACACACGTTTGCCCGTCTGGCCGACGTCCCCACTCAAAAACGGCGTTTGAATCTAAATTGCTAATACAAATTGATTTGTTTTTCTTTTACTAACAAAAATGGTTTAAGTTTACATACCTATACGAAATGTACAAAAATAATATATTCGATTTTATCACAGTGCCTACGAGCCTAAACGAATATTTTACAATAAACCAAAATTGCAAATGTAAATTATCACTAAAAGAAAATTTACAATGTTTTCCTGTTAAAAGTTATAGATATTATTTTAATAACAATCGTTTAGAAAGATATAACATTTGCAATAATAAAAAAATACGACGTTATAGTACCTACACAAATTCTAACACATGTAATAAATTACATCATATACCTAACGATTTACTGACTTCCATCTTTTCTAAGTATCATTATATGTATTGATCTACCCTAACTTGGCGCATTAAATCGGAGCACAAACTCAATCTGCACACGGTGCTGTGTGAATTATTGTCACTCGTCGTAATTCCGGACACAATAAAAAATTGATACAATCGAGCGTGGGAACAAAAGTTTGTCCCTACACCCTCCACGAATCATTAGCATCGAGTTACTGTTGCGAACTTAGCCCCCACTTGTATAATTGTAATTGCTAAACAATATGAGATACATAATAATATCCCGGAGCGACCCGGGAGCGCTCCGGATTGAGCGTGAAATTAGAATGAGTCATTTATCTTTGTTCCGCCTAAGCGAAGTTGCAGGTTCCATCGGTGATAATGGCGGTTTAAACTTTTAACAAAATCAAATTTAATCTCCATTTTTAAAATGGGATTTGTTTCATGAAACTTTTTTCAAGTCAACGTATCGTTTAACTATGTAAATTAGTCGATACACAGTATCTATTGTCATGATAAAAAATTACAGATTCAATATACTTATAAATTAGTTGAAAACACGCATATGGACATAAAAACAGAGAAAGTAATAGTATAATTTTAAATTCGATTATTACAATACTTTGACAGATATGTATTTACTCCGTTAAACTAACATTATGAATCTGTAATATCATTTGGAAATCACCTACATTCAGATACATCGAACAAACGTTCCGTAATACATCGCTGGCGGATTACTTTAAAACCCCGTGGACGAACACCATGCAAAGCGAGCCGAAACAAAGCACGCTTCCATCCCTAAAGCGGTGAAATAATCCATTACTATTATTACTCATCAACGTTCTCATTTTAGGGTTAACTGGCGACATCTTCTGATCCCCTGATACATCTGTGCTGTAATGTCAGTATCAAGTGTCACAGAAACGTTAAGCCGAGGGTGAGGGTCCTTGCACGATTAGACGGATACGCCGAGACTATCGAACGCGGGAGCGTTTGAATATGCTAGATAATTATTTAGCAACTCAAAATGTTAATAGGCACCTCGACGTGCTGAAAGGGCTACAGCGGCGCCGCCAAAGAGAATATAGCGTTACTACTTAACTTTTATATAATTCGTTTCACTGATAAATTCAAATGAATTTATATAATGTATATTATTGTTATAGTATTTGAAACTTATTATAATCACAATAATTGTACCATGTACCTACGTACTATGTACTTAGAGGGACATTTGTTTGATAATGAATTTTACACCATACACTAAAGGCTTTTCGTTTTCTTTGTAAAAATGTTGTAAAACAGTTAGCTTAGTTATAATAGACGCAGTGGGGCACGAAGGAAACTACGCTGACTTACTAAGTACCTACTTTGATTAATGACTTCAATATTACTTATCATTAAAATATTACTTTATTTCTACTCTAAACACTACTGATGGTCGACGTGTATACCGAAAGTAGTGTCTTAACTAATTATAGATATAATACTACCATTTAATTATATTCTAAGCTAAAGCCTACATGCTAATGACTGCCGCCGGTCGCTGAGTGTACCGTACTAGTGCCGTCTTTCTTGCGACCTTCACCGTTTTCAGGCCGCCTGCCGTTACCTTGGATCTGACATTTGATATAAATGTGGTCAGCATATCATATAGTAGCCTTGTGCCGTCAACAAATGTTGCATATATTGCAGTATTTAAAGCTAAAAATTATCCATTACTCACGGTACTTTCTTGATTTCACCTCGAACTAATCAATGTCATTGTGTTTAGTTTTATGGTAAATAGATAATTGCTTTATTTGGATAGAATTAGGATAAACATATATTTATTTATAATCTGATTCTCATAATAATACAGAATTTAGTTATTATCATAATATATAAGAGTATCATACCGGTTTTAATAAACTTAACGGTAGACGAATATTAAGCGATTCCTTATGTAAAGAGTCACACTTTATATGTGCCATGATTGTGTTTATTATTAAAATTTATGAGACTTATTTTTGTAATTCGTTTTCCTTTATATAAATATTTTCATTTATCCACAGATACGACCATATGAAATTGGACTTATTTTCACCTATTAGTTAATTAATATTAGTTAGTTATTATTTCATTCTGTTTTGACGGTTGAGAAAATTCATATTTAGGATAATAATACAATTCTGTTGCTATTTATAAAATATATAATAACGTAGGTGTTAGAATAAATCGTTTCGGCGAAAAATCGTCGATTGCTTACACAGTATCCGTAAACATATTAAAGATTTAGAACGTTCGTGACCACTTGTAATTATTATATTTTGATATTCATTTTGTAGCTGTACGCGGTATGAGGAATCGCTGACATATCACGATATCGGAACGCTTCGGATTTTTTGAAATTGAATTTGAATGAAATTACTTGAATACGACGTATATTAAAACCGCTTTGTTTGTTGTTAATATACAATGTACTGACTGAATATCCTATACCTTCTTCGTGGGCATCATAGCGTTGCTTGAAGGTTGTTGAGATGTATATTTTGAAATATACATATGTATGTGCAACATCACACCTGCGATCTCAGAAGAAGTAAGCAGATGATTGTAGTACACTCCCAAATCTCATTAGATAGGTACGTATACTATGGAATAGGTGATGAGTCTGTTGAGATGATGAGTCCTTACACCGGCCACAAATACAAACTCCTAGCGACTAATAGGAAATATAAGTTAGAAAATTCCAACAATTTAGATCATAGATTTTATATTCATTTTCAATTTTCTAACAATTTGTTTTTGGTAATATAAGTAATAACAATAGTTCTATGTATTCTATTTTGTATATGATTTGATTTAGATAAATAATATTGAGAATACGACTTCATTGTTTAATAATTTACCATTCGTTTACTTATTAATGTTAATATTTGAGTGCACCGAGAATTATCTACATGTATATATAATATATGTAAATATAATAATAAATAATGTATATAAAATAATTAATTAAAAATAATTATAAATAAAAACAAATAATAAAAATAAAATAATTTTTAATAAACCGTTAAATTGGAATGAAGCCGGTTTACACTTACTTGTAAGACTGAAGTGATACGAAATCAATTCGATTTTGAAATTAAAACTTCCCATTTCCTGCTCGGTATAGGCACACAAAATAAAACTGCAGATACACTGCAGTTTCTAACTACCTATAATAAGCTAGTATTACATTTTCATGCTTATAGCAATTGTACCATCATTAGCAATGAAACGATCGACCAAGTCAGGACAGGTATTGAACGTTCTGTTTGAAAGTTCGAGTTTAACAATTCCTAATGACGGCTCGTTGGTAGCAACCGACGTACTGCCGACGCGCCGGCCTCGGTCAACCTAAAGCGGCTATCACATTAAAAAGGCACACTACTCACTTGAATAACCTTCTCTATTGTCGTATTTAACTCGCATTTAACTTATTTACAGCGGTATCCATATACTCTATCTACGGAGATTAAATATTCAATTGCCTATATAAAACTGAAGCGCCTATATACAGATGCAAAGCATAACAATGGAGCTATGACAATTATTAACTACAAAAAGAAAACATTCAAGAAAACAATCCAAAAGAAAGATAAATATACATAGTTCAAAAGTCTTTAAAAACACCATTACATGCAAGTGACAAAGATTAGGCATGCATATTTTTTTAAAAGATCATCAATAAAGAAAGAAAACAAAATAAAATTGTTCCCAAATCGCACGGCGTAGGTATACGTAAATTTTGTTGTACATCTTTGGCCAAAGACGACGCGGAGCCAATTTCGCTATGCTAAATCGCTTTAACATTTTACACTAAAACCAGGCAACTAATGTTAAAGTAAACATGATAACGTGTCATTAAGCCGCGCACCGGAAACACTTACGTTATGTCGCGGTGACCACGAATTGCACATCAACGACGCGTCCTCCAGAATACGACTCTGCAAAGGAAAATCCCTGCTTGTTTAAAGTACAATACTGTATCATGCATATCATTTTATCATCAATCATATTTTAATTTCCATTGTAATTATATCACGATTTTGCGTTATTGAATTTTAAAAAAATCTTTTTCAAACAACGAGTCCGCCTGCTTTTATTTATTATTGTTTTAATCTTTAAATTGACTGTACGTAACATTGTTTAATTCCCTGAATTCTCTGAACTTTTTTCTCCCAACAAAGTTAAAAAGTAATTTGTTTTTATTGATTGCTATTATTTAAACAAAATCTCTAAATATCTCGACATTGATATTGGTACAAGCGGTTTTGTTACATAATAAAAGTGACTTTCATCAAACAACTATTTTCGATTACCTTCACTAGGTAATCTTTAATTTCATCGCGTGACTAAGCTAGTTATCAGTTGAGTTTATTAATATGAAACGAAATATTCAGTATATTGGTTCTTAGGAGCACACGCGGCGGCGCAGCTCCAACTGTGTGGTGTTTGCGTTAGGGGCATTGCACAATCTAATAAAACATTTATAGAACTGGAGGGCAATCAATCGACGTTCGTTCAATAGCCGTTGTGCCTTAACCAATTAGTTGCTAATATAAAAACCACGCCTACCTTAGATTAATGAATTTTGTAAAGGCTTAACGACACCGCAAATACGAGTTAAGTTAAACTGTTTGTTCCCTAATGCCATTACTTCTAAAACTGACAAAGTTGCACTATAACTCAACTCAACTAAGTGTACAAAGTTAACGCATTCCAACGTTCATGTTTGTTGAGTATTAAAGAATGAAAACATTGCAATATAAATATATTGCTACTGTAGCGTCAAAACTTCGAAGGGTATTTGTTACGGTACATGGCTACGGCAGGTATAGACATCAATGTAGGCAGTAAAATCTACGAAATATATATTTGAAGCAACAAACGTAACAACACCCCTTGAATCCCCGAAGGGATGGGCAGAGAGGTGTAGTATACTCCCACATTTCCCCATTTGCGTTTGTCCCATTATGGTATAAGCAGGTGGTAAGCTTATTGCCATTCACCACGCACAAATGTAGACTCCCAGTCATGGATAGAAATTTCTATTAGAAAATCTAAGTTAGTAAAAACCCAATTTTATTGTATCCGATTCTTGATTTGAACCTAGAATGTCTCGATAAGCAATCACGCGTGCAGCCACTGGACCACGGCGCAATCAAAATCAAATATAAAATATATTTAATTAAAATAGACTGCTTCGATGACCGTGTTGGTTGCAAGGGAGACTGGCGATCGGGAAGTCCTGGGTTCAATTCCCGGGTCGGGCACTTAGATTTTTCCAATATAAATTTTCTAGTAGTGGCTCCGAATCTGGAAATGTGACCGGTGTGAATGAATAGGTGGTGAGCCTATTGCCATGTATGGCAACGCAATAAACGCAATAAACAATAAACGCAACGCCTATTACAGATTGGGACGTAAAACGTAACTGGTGAAACGTGGGAGTGTAGGTACTATAGTCCTCTGCCTTCCTCTTCGGGGATTAAAGGTGTGATATTATGTAACGTAATTAAAATATTTGAATTATTTTAATAATCCACTTTGATGATTAGATGTTCGGAGGAAAAGTCTTGTTCAGCATTGAATGTTCAAAAGATGAAGAATAAGGAATCATACGAAAAATATTACTTATTTTTTTATTAACCGACCCTACGCGATCGATAAAATCGAATCACCATTCGAAGGTAAGTGACATTTTGTGGCCAGCTTATAACATAGGCGACGGCGTACATACTACATTTCTTCGTTACATTAATTATATTATTATATAATTAACATGGTAACGTTACAAGTACCATTTGTTGTAGGGCTCGTCCACTTGCTAACGCCTAGACGAAGGGCAATTTAGCATTTAATCGCAGTAACAAAAAATACCTTCGTGATATAATTTTCCTTTCGACCTGAAAATCGATGACGTTTATACCTTCTCGATGTAATTTCGAATGAGTTAAGTAATTCCTGTGCATGTATCAAGCGGACTGAAGCGGATGAATGTGAGTTGCGTATAAACATCGAAACGTACGTGCTGCGGGTTTCACTACGGTGTAGGTCGATACGCACAATATAATTTAGCGTGTCCCTACATTGCTTCGAATGCATTATTTACGGTTATATAGATGTTTAGCGATATCAATGTTTATTGCACAAATTAACGCTTACACTAGGTATTTTAATTTTCTGGGATGTAAGTTTAAAAATTTACTGTGAAATTCGTATCTACAGACAATTCGTATTGAAATATCTGCATAATTGGTACTACATTGGTAACTACAGTGTAAATTTGACATCAATCAATATCCTATTTTCGTACTCGAAATTCGTTAGTGGAAATGCAAAGTATGAGAGCGTCCAGAGCATACTGTGACATCTTCCGCCCGACTCCACTTCTAGTCGTATAAATAATTAATTCTTAGCCCTTTGCCGCGCCTGTTAAATGGCGTGACTAAATAAGGGAGGGTCGGTCCTCCCCGCCGACCCTCCGGGCTCCCCCTTTCGAGGCCGCTGAAAACTTTTAATACTGAACGTTTGTTTTAGGATAATTTTGAGTGGTGTACATTCAAGTTGCCTTTGTATATGTACTTCGGAAAACGTTGATACGTTTCAGCTATTTACCGTGTAGGTACCGGCAGTAGGCGAACAGGCGAGCAGCGGGCAAGCGTCTATCTAAATATTAATATGTACTATATTTTTTGTATTTATTTAATAAAATGCCAATTACTGGTACGTTTTTTATTTAAAATTTATGCTACCGAAACAATACAACTATTGCAAATCATATATTAACGAAACCTTTGTTTACATCTATAGGTTACATAATAGATTATATTCAAATGTTTTTAGTATTGACTTAATATTCTTCAGTTATATTAATAAATATTTGTATATACAAAGACGTATACAACGTTTTAATTTATTTATATTACTAGCATATCGTAATGTACAGATGTTTATACATATTTAAAAAAATGTTTTATGAACGAGTGTAATGTAATGTTCAACAATTAATATTTAAATAAGATAAACGTAACTTCACGCCTGTAATCCCCGAAGAGGTAGGCAGAGGAATGCAGAACTCTCCAACGTTTCACCAGTTACGTTTACGTTCCACTATGGAATAGGTGGTGAGCCTATTGCCATGTATCAGGCACATATCCAGACTCCGAACCACTACTAGAAAATCTAAATTAGAAATTTTTTGTGGTGTCCGACCCGGGAATTGAACCCGGGACCTCCCGATCGGCAGTCGCACTTGCAACCAACACGACCAACGAGGCAGTCAAGGTAATATTATATTAATTTATTAGATAATAAAACTATGTATCTCTAAATTATTTAGGGATTGAGAATCACGTCACTTCGATTATAATTGTAGGTACGCGATCGTGAAATCTATTAATTCGTGACGCTCTTACAATACTCGTAGCGTTTGGACAACCTGCTTGTGTACAACACAAAGACATCACAATTTCAGTGAAAGTCATTCATCTTGAGCGTTATTACACTACCTTACAAAAATTACAAATTTCCTGCTTAGTGCATCTACTGGAAGATATTTCAATACGGAATAAGTAGTGAGCGCACAAGGGTATGCAACCGTTTATGTCCGTTCGTTATTTATTTTTGTGAAGATTATTTAAAAAAAATAGAGGGCCCATAATATGTTACGTAACTAATTTTCTATAGTAATATTCCTATATAAACCCGATTCTTCAAGTAACGCGTAGAACAAACGTTACCAAAATGACGTAGAAAGGCACTAAAATTAATCGCCGTTATATTATGAGTATGACGTTTTGATGGCAACATTACCTTTTATTATGTGTAATTAAATTCGCTCTGGTGGCAATTCGAGCGAAGACACCTGAACCATTTCACACGAAGTAGAAAGTTTCAACTGTAAAAAATATTGTAAGCACTCACGCCCATTCCCCGCAATTACACCGACATAATCGTATCCAAAGTACCTAAGAACTCCGAACAATCTTACCTAAATCATGAGAGAATGAGCCTTAAATTTGCTGTAGAGTTTTAAGGCTTTGACAGAGAGAGATGGGGATACGCGACGAGTGAAGAACGAGAGGGACAACTAACAGGAGATTATGGTAATGACGATAAAAATACCCGATGAGGGTGGCGGTACTTAGAAGCAATTTAAAGATATTGTATTTAATGTTTCGAAGAGGAGCTGTTTTGGGGGCGTCGTCGAGCCTTGGGGGCGCGCTTGTAAAAGACTCGAATGCTGGCTGGATTTTGTGAATTGATAATTGGGGTGCACTCTATTGGCAGTTTCCAGTGAGGTTTTTGCGTGGCCGCTTTATGGATTTTGTTTTATAAATCCAGCTACACTGATGGACTGCCACGGCTAGATATTTTTTCGTCAACATATTCATAATACACGACGAGTTCTTTCATTTCAAGCGAACCCGACCCTAGAGAGGATCACTTCATTTTTCAGTCGTGTAATGGTTTTACGTTTTGCATTATTTTTTGTAACAACTAATTTCTTTCATTCTCGAAATAATATAATATGAAAAAGTAATTTTACATGACAATATCTGAATGGCAGCAATTTATGAGGTCATATAGTAAATATTTAGAAAGCTACATATTTATGGCTCTTGTTTTAACTCTCCAAATTCTACCACAGGCACAATTGTAGACTGATAACAAATAGTAACGTGTATCTAATATGTAATGCATGTATAAATGAACGAATTAAATGGCAATGATCAGGTCACCGACTGAAAGTTCGATGGACGCTATTCCACGCCGCTATGAACCCGTATCATATCATACATCGCCACCGCCACTGCCTTATATCGATATTGAATAGACATTGATTGTGTACTCAACCAAAAGCTTTGAAACTGAATTATATAACAATCGAAAAAAGTCTTTAACCGGGACTTGTAAAGACAAAATAAAAACAGAACATTGCTACAGTAGGTCAGTACCTACATTGTACTAATTTTGCATTGTATAATTGCATTGTATCATTGTACTAAAAACTACAGTTAGTTTTTAGTACAATGATTCCATAACGCCAGGTCGCATATGTAGTACCTATTATGTAGTTACTAGTAATTATTTCTTATATATCTTAAAGTCTACCGGTATTCACATGGCCAGCGTGGCAGATTATGCCCTGAAACCCTCGTCCTGAGAGGACATCCTTATCTAGTAGTTGAACGATAAAAGGGTCGTATTGAAAAATTATGATGAAATATCTTTCTAATATTTAAGACTTGGCTGTTACCTATCTTCGTTTTACCCTTTGTCTATCTTCCACTTGCGCAAAAGGGGAGCTTAAAGAATTTTCCACCACGTGACATACACCAAATAGACCTAAAAGTTTTCCGTCGATTTCCACCCCAAGCGGGCTCTCGATATGGTATAACAAAAGTCACTTATATACCACAAGCGAATCCAAACGCTATACATGTCCGTTGAAGAAATCTTTACGATTATGCGCATGTTGATAGCTGTCCGAGGCACATGTTTCTGACTCGAACACAAAATGCCAAAGTCTACAAGTGTGAGTACACGTTTTGGTTGTCTGTGAACGCTATTAAAAAAGCAAACCTTCAGTGAACAAAGTTGAACACACAAATTAATAAATAATTCCAACCATTCAATGCTGATACATAGATTGGTATCGAACGGACAGAATATTGAAGTAAATTGCCATACTTATTGAAACTATCGACAATTTGTGTCCCAATGAACGCAAATGTTGTTGCAACTACAGTATGAATAAGTTACGCGCAGGTTGTTTTTATTAAATAACCATCGGATGTGGAAAACGTAGAAAGCTGAAATAAATTGTTTCAATTATTCTATTTGCGGCGTTCCACTGAGTCGTGAATTGGCCGTAATTGGGAGGCAGGGTAGCTTCAGCAAATAACTGGCTGCATTAGCGGAGGCAGTAACAATAACCGTTATACGTTAATTGTTATTGCCTATGGGCCTGTTACTTAACGGTAGGTAAGATTTTAACGGCGGCAGATGGAGGCACTTCCTTATCCACTTACCCGGAAGCGGGAAGCTTTTATATGTAACTAAGTCTTAGCTTAATGCCGCCTTATGTGTCTCTGGTAGCTACGCGGTAAGTATTGCTAGCTATAATACAAGTAAAAAAAGGATTCATGTAATATTCTACGAATAACAAAATCAAATTTACATTAGGGAACCTAGCAATTGACTGAATATGCTACTCCAATGTTTGTACGTATATATATCTATATATATACTATTATCAGCTAATCTTACTTACTTACGTTATATACGTTAACGTTATCAACTTTACAATTAGTAATGACCTTATTAGCGCCTGTAATGTAATATTTATTTTCATTGTGATTTATACAATACAGTACAATTATTTTTTATTGTACACCCAAAGATAGATAGACAAATACACAGAAGAATGAAGACAACAGACAGTACACAAGAGGCGGTCTTATCGCTAAGAAGCTATCTCTACCAGACAACCCTAGGGTAGGAAAAAATAAAAGAAATAATTAAATACGGGGCAGAGATGTACCTACGAAAAGAGCGTGTGTGAAGAGAGTAATGAATGCAGGAGGCGCGACTGGTCTATAAGGAGAGAGATACTCGTATTTGACGCTCGGTGCTCTCTGCCTACCCCGTAAGGCACCTGGATTGAAGTTATGTATTATATGCTGTAATATTATATGCTTATCAAGATTGTATTTTTCTCGCAAACAAATTGTTCCGTGGATATGTGATTCTCTACGATTTATTCAAGACAATGTGGCTGTCATTAAGTTTGCATGCCGTCTGATACGTACATACGTACGGTGAAATATCCTGCTAATTGGCAGCCTTCACACTGAAAATAAAAAGATCTACGTAATGGAAATGTATGTTCATTTGTGTAACAAGAGATTGAATAAAAACATTTAATTGATATATTATTGTGTAGTTTTTGATGTTAAACATGATATAATATTTACAAATTATGTTAATTTCCACTGAGACTTATTTGGAAACGATATTCGTGAGAATAAATAGGTCCAAGGTCATGCAGTTATTTTGATGTAGAACGTAACATCACGCCTGTTATCCCCGAAGAGGTAGGCGCCTTAAGACGTGTGTTAAATAGTGTCTTAGAGTGTGCCCCTATGAACTTCTGATAAATGTTAAAGCTACATTATAGTAAGTCAACACTTGATTGACAAATTTCATGTCTGATAAACGCCATTTTCGTCGGCGCTCCAGGCAACTTCAGTGATGGGTAATTTAACACAGATTCTGTTCGTTTGGTTCACACTTTATACTCGGCTAATAATGTATATCTAAAACCATTTCTTGATATGATTTCGTACGGATTTTTATATGTAAGGCATTATAATAAAAACAAATAATAATTCATTAAAAAAAATTGGTATAGCTTACAGTGTCACAGAACGAATTTTCACGACCAACTTCGTTTTTCACTGGACAAACAACCTCGCACGAAACTATATAACGATACACCGAAGTGCTTATTTGTACAATGTCATAGCTTAAATATTAACTATACGTAAAGATACCATCACATTTTATGAACATGCCATCAAATGAACTTGAATTCCCGCTAAATTTCAACCTAAGTCAGACGAACAATACCGCTCAGTATTAGAATCAATAACGTCATAATAGTAGTTTAGTTCCTTGAGTTAACTGAACTTTTGTTTTTCAAAAAAGTTGAAAGAAAAGGAAATATGACGTCGCATCTATATTCCCCCGAAATGGAAAGCAGAAGACTGTAACGAGTACAAGTAACAAGTAGGTACTTGAACTTTGGTCCAATTATTTTATACGGACACGAAATAGGGGGTGAGCCTGTTATTATAATGAAACTGAATGCAAAATTATATTTATGTACGATCCTATTTAAATCATAATCGGATAATGTATAAACGAACCTTATCTAATAAGGTACGGTTATCGGCAGCCGAGACACGACGCTGAATATTTGCTTTCAGGTAGATATACATTTTGTTTTGCGTACGTTCACAGTTCCACTAAGTCACATAGAAAACTTTATCGTCTGTTACATGTTAAATTTCAAACAATGTCAAGAGTAAGCAAATGCATGTTTAATAAATTTCAGGTATCTTGTTATCAGCTATATTCATATCCTTCTTATTTCACGCAAAATGGTTTACTCTCACCGGGTACAAAATAAGCTTGTAGCCCCTTAATATTCCACAGTGCAAGATTTCCCGCGTCGGGTAAGTAGGTACATAGTACGTCAGACGTCAGTGCGAAGAAATCAGGCACAGTTTGAGCAGCCGGAACAAAATTACGGTTGCGCAGGTAGCCTACCCGTTTTGTACGACTTGTTCTGTACATTACAATTGATCGCATATGTCTCTTTGACTTTACTTTAAAATTGTTAAAGTAAATGTGCTTAAATCTTACCAAAAGTAATTAATCTTACCAAAGATATGTCGTTATGTTAGGTACCCACGTAGCATTCTAATAAAACATTAAAATAAATTGTACTGAAGAGCTGGTTCTTCTTTAATGGACTTTATAAATAGATGATACTAAAAAAATATCGTCTGTTTACACAGTGAAATGGCTTAAAATCCATTAGGTTGTTTCGCAAGGTTCTCGTGAAGGAATCTCTGAATGGAAATAATTTCATTCCTACTATTAAAGACTTCGTCCGGGATATTTTTGCGAGTAACTCAGGTACATTCACCTTTCACTATTTTCAGAGACTGAACATGAGGCAGGTCGTGATAATCGTAAGCAGCGAGAACGTATCATTTTAAATTATCCTAAGTACCTAATATACTTTAGGAGAATTACTGTTACGTCTTTTTATTTATAAGTAGAGTTATATAAATATTTGTGCCTCGTAACTCGAGTGTTTACATGCGCGACTACTTAGCAAGAGGTTCTGGTTTGACTTCCTGCGTCGAGTATTATTGGGTTTTTTAAATTTTAAATTCCTACATTACCTCGTTCCTACAGTACCTCGGAATTTGCATTCATACCGTGTGCATGACAACGGCTCACCCGCAATTCCATTGTGAGACCTATGACGTAACTGTTCAAACCTGTAGTGTGCTACGCTCCTTTGCCTACCTGTTCGGGGATTACAGGCGTGATGTTACGTTATTTATTACAAGTAGTATTTATGCATTCTCTATATTTATCGAAGACGTGATGACTATATTGTAAATTGTAGTATTTTTATAATTAGAGTTCCAATGTTCAGTTTCAAATGTCTTTGATAAAGGTCCCTAGTCGCGGGGAGCTCCGTCGAGCACTGGTACGTAAATGGAAGGTGGCATAATACAGTGCGGAAATCGCAAGCCAGATCCATTACAGTGTATACGAAGCTACCACTCCGACATGTAGTTAGCCATAACACAATGTTACAAGATGTTTACCAAGTGTTAAATCACGTTTATTCGTGTTTTGTCTAGTTTTAAATTAAGATCATTTCAATGTATTGACCAGGTAACGACCTTACATAAAATAACTTTTTTTTATTAATGGCAGAGTTATTCAATGTTGCATATGGACGTAAATATTCTTTTGATGCGAAATAATATTAAATTAAACAATAAAACTTAGAATAGAAATGCAACAGTTCCATGTGAAAGGCTATATTTAACGCTGCGATAAAGAAATGTTGGAAAGGTAGCGCAGTCAGGAGTAGCGTCGCTGTAAAAGAGAGACATGAAGTCAGAACGTAATAAGTGATAATGAATTAAAGGCATGGTTATCGCTAGCACGGCATCTGTTGCTTCCAACGTTTCCCGACTGTGCTCGAATTGGCCGAGAGAATGTAGAAAAACCACATAGTGTGAATCGGCAACGATCACAATCTTTGAAGTTGGAACGGTGAGCGACGTTAAGACGTGGTGCGTCTGTTAGAGACTCAGAAAAGAGTAGATAGGGATAAAGTGGCGCACCACGAATTTCAGCGCAACGGGGCGGGCCTGATCAATATTGGGCGGGGCTAGAGATTTGACGCTGCGTGCCATCGTGCGCTCCACGCCAGTCTAATTGATTGACACAGACGAACTGACAGCCAGACGCACAGCGTTCTGGCGGCTTTTTATTGTGCTTTTCAGGGTTTATCGATGGATTCTGGCTCCGTGAAACAGTGATTAATTCTTCACCGCTGTCGATCACGGATTAATTATTTCACTGATATGTAACTATTTTATTACTTTATAATATTTTCCTAAGTAATGTTTGATTAAAATGTATATTTCTGTACTTTGTTCATGTATTCACATGTTTCATTTAGTGTTTCGTTGTGCTATACCTATGTGTGAAGTTGTGCTGTATGTTGTAAACGTAACCGGTGACACGTGGGAGTGTTCTGCATTACTCTGCCTACCTCTTCGGGGATTACAGGCGTGAAGTTACGTTTTACGTATCAACTTATTATTCAAAAAAATATATTCATAGGTAGGTAATTGTGTTAATAATATTACACATTTACATACCTCGTTGGTCATGTTGGTTGCAAGTGCGACTGCCAATCGGGAGGTCCTTTGTTCAAATCCTGGGTCGGGCACTACTGGATTTTTCTAATTTAGATTTTCTTGTAGTGGCTTGAACTATTTCAAAGAGGGACGTAAATGTAATGTAACTTACCGTATGTAAGTAGGTATGTCGTAGTGTATCACATTCCTCTGCCTACCTCTTCGGGATTACAGGCGTGACATTACGTAACAAATATTGTAAGGCATTTTTGTAGCATTTTAGCATTGTAGCATTTTTTTTGTTATTGTTATTTATTACAATATCACGCTAAGTGTGTTAGAGGGTAGGCAGATTATTTATATATAAAAATAAAATATAAGAAGTGAGTTTTATTCCCTATACCGTTATGAACATCGAAAAGTAATACTTTTTTGTACATTAATGTAATAATTTTGATATCCTTTAACAACAAAAATCAAGTTCTGAAATAAAAGTGGAACCGTATGATCTCAAAATTAAGCAAATAACTAATATTAATCAGTCCTCAAAAGCATATCGAAGGAGTGTACATACATCAGAATCATAACAGATGCACCGTTATTATACAAAACTTATAAAAACATTAGGGGTTGGACTAATGACGCCGATAATTATCTAACTACCCACAATACACTTGACATGTTTGTGAATGAGCGGACAGCGGGGTGAATCCGGGCTCACGTGACTGTTGCCATCTTGTTTAACTATACACTTCCGTAGCGGCGCAGAAAGTGCAGCGATCGTCAGCCCTCGGTGAATTGTATAAAAGTTTTATTACGAGGTGCAGCATTTTCCTGTTTGCTAGCAATCGCAAGAGCGAAGATCTTCTGTACGGCCACGCGAGTGACTGACAAACTGTTTAAAAAGAGAACGCATAACGGATTTGATCAAACCCGAAATAGCTTCATATATCTTTCACAAAATTTGTTCACTTAGAAGTGCTCACCCTCGAAAGTACTGAACGATTAGAACAGGAACAATCAAAAATGAATCAATATGAAACAGATAACAAAAAAATTACACCCCTAAAGATCCTTGATATGGCGTTTCACTGCCAATGAGTATTAGCGAACGGGATGAAAACGGATTTGAAAACCAAATCTCTTGACCGGGTCGATCCCCGACATTTATGAAACGGTCGTATTTGAGAAAGAGAAAAAAGAAAATCCACCTAAGCCCGCTACAGGGAAAACCTCAGTACATTTTATCAAAGAAAATATTTCCTTAGATGTCGTGTAAGTTTCGCTTGCATACGCAAATACGGTTTGCCACTGTGAAAATCTAGTTTAGACCGTACTGCTATGAAATAAGAGCGAAAAGAAATGGATTATCTCGGCTATAAGTGACAAATTCGAGCAGGTAAAGCTGATGTGGGGGATGTCAGTAAAGCTCCTGTCACCGACTATCAATATCGGTTGTAAACTGACATATGGGGTAGCAAAGGCCGACTCAAATCGATAAATTGTGTTCGGGAGCTACTTAAGAAAGTTCTGACGAGTTTATTGGCTTTATTGACACGCCGTCGTTAAAAGTTTAGTGGGTGAGGATCAGAAATACAACGGCGGGAACAAAGCATGAATAAAAAAAGTTGGTATGTTAACCGTGGTCATTATAAATAAACTAAATGATCATCCTTATATTATTTTATATTGATTGATATTGATAATAGAAAACGGCCACTTTTTATCCTTTAAGCCACATATAAATTAACAAGAATTGATAATAAAAAATAAAAATTGAAGCGACAACAATCGCACACCAAAGGTTTTAGATTAATATAACAAGTGAAGAGCTGGTTGTATAAAATCGCGTGCCGCTCACCGGAAGCGGCCTCGAACGCGCCGATCGCCCCGCCGCCGGCCTCGAAAACACGTGCAGCTAATTACCACCGCGCGAGGATTTTAATCCCACTTTAACAATCCACGGAAGAGTGGATGGGGGACCGAGCGACAAACGTAACTTCGATCGTTTTTCGCACGGACCGGTTGTACATTTGATTCATGTTCGTAAGCGATCGCCATTAGGTACTTATAACCCAAAAAAAGGTATGGAGATTGATTCAAGTGAGATGAGGAATATTGGACCGAGTATTTTGCGTTCGTTTGACCGTTAGAATGTTTTGACTCGTCACCATCCCTTTCATCGCTCCACTGTTTGAAAAGGGTCTTGGAGAACGTTATAGAAATCCCTTCGGTGTGAGTGCAGGTTTCTCTTACAATATTTTCCTTCATTGTTTAAAACAAGTGATACTGAATTTTAAAAAGAACATGTTACGTAAACAGGTGTGCGCCAAGATTTGAATCGCGCACCTCCGGAGTGGGAGGTTCATTCTTAGACTACTAGGCTAGAAATGCTTTATATTTAATTATTAACATATTCAAAGTATTTTTCACGTTACATCATTTACAAATAAGTAGAAGAATATGACTTATCATGGCTGGGTCGTCAACGACATTATCATTAATTCCTTTATTCTTCCACTACTGGAGGAAGGACGGGTCTCTACTTCGAACGATAAGATTTAGGGAAACTGGCTAACAAAGTGTTACGGTGCTGACTACGCACATTTTAACATGCATTTAAAAGTGTCCGATTCCCCAAAACTATTATATATCGTTACAACGATCCTCACTATGTCCTTTGAAATGCACAAATACGTTAGTTTAGAGATATGTACGTAGAATACGGAACGGTCCTAGTACGTCATATGATTATGAAATCTATATCACTAGACCATCGAAACTTACACAAATGCATTAACACATAGGTACGAGCGAATAAAATGGAAAAAGTAGGTAATGTCGAATCTCACACATCTACATTCGACTTACCAAATCGAAATAGTTCTTCGACTTGAATTTTACCGGAAATAACATGAATGTAAAAAATGCGAGGAACTTACTATGTTTTCAAACATCGCCCGTTTATTCGTGACGCGTTACCGTCGACCGCAATCGACTAGGACTGAAGCCCCGCTGACTTCTTTTTTAAAATTTATAGAACACATGTTTTACTAAGGCTATAGTGCAATTACAGTGTTTCATTATTTCAATTACTTTACATTAACTGTACAATAGAGTGGATTTATATTTTTTACAGAAAGTATTGTAATATCACGCTTGTAATACCCAAAGTAATAGGCGGAGGAGTACACTTCAATGTTTCACCAGTTACTCGTATGTTTACGTCCTGGAATAGAGGGTGAACCTTTTGGCATACACCGTGCGCAAATCCAGATCACGAGCAATTACAAAAAAAATTACTAGAAATTCTAAGCTAGAAGAATCTAATAGCCCCCGACTCAGAACTTGACCCCGAGGCTTTTTGATAGCAGCAGCGGTTGCAACCGCAACTGCTATCAACCAACGAGACACTCTACAGAAAAGATTTTGCATAATTTATTCAACATGTGCTCATAATAATAATAATATCTTGGGACATCTCCACACACGGCCATCTGATCCCAAAGTAAGCGTCAAGAGAGCTTATGGTATGGTAACCAGACGGCTGATAAACTACATATATAAATATATACTTAAATAGATATTTTTTTACGCCCAGACAGAACAAATACCTGTATTCATCGCACAAATATTTATTCTGGGTGGGAATCGAACCCACGACCCCCGGCGCAACAGTCAGGTTCGCTAACCATTGCACCAA
>DWTO01000823.1:0-18720 GCA_018244755.1 Jemadia pseudognetus | reverse complement strand
AACTTTGGATTAAACTGTACTGACGCAGGCAGGTCTGCCCGCGTACACGATCCGATATAACTTTGCCTGTGCTATGTACTAAATACGGGACTATACAGGATTGGCCCTTTGGTGCAGTGGTAAGTATACCAGACTCTTGCGTCTGGGGTCGTGAGTTCGGTTCCCTAGCAGAATCAATATTTGTGGGATGTGCACCAGTATTATTTCTGTTTGTGGAGGAGGCGCGGCAGGTCTGTAAGGATAGAGTTATTAGGCATTCGGTGTTCTCTGCCTACATGGTAATGGATTTGGCGTGAAGATATGTATGTATGTATTATTTAAATAAGGAATATTTTGAATCATTTAATAAATCTTATGCAGACAAATGAAACATCGACTATTACAGATTTATAAAATGGACATTTTCCTTAGTTCCTCTATATCATATACCTACACTACATGTTTATGTACGTGATATTTTATAGGACTTTGAATTTCTAAGCTACTTATATATAAATATAATCCTAACGATATTCTCCGCTTACGAGTTACCAGTAGAGGTACCTAATATTTTAATCTCCGTCATTATCTCTAGAACTAGTCATTTAATATTGTGCTATATTCTCCCTCGGGAAACTTCGTTTTATTTCCGAGCGTGAAAGCATTCCATAAAATATCTACCTGCACAGGATTGTCTTATTATTGCGGAAAACTTATACGAAATACTTTCGCCAATAATAGCTCTCTTGAAGTTTAATTAAAAACTTGATTCAATTGAATTACGAATGTCTTTTGAGTCTCGTCTAAAACGAAATTCGTAAATTTCTTTTGTCAACGGTCGAAACTGCCATTTCCGCACCGCACCACTTCGCCTCTGAATGGTTTTTTCGTCGTCTCTTGAGTAGAAAGCTGCAATTAAGGCGCAAATACAATATTTTAGGGAATGTTGTAGGAATAATCGTGTTCCTTATTTCATTGAATACTGTCGGTAGCAGTCTCTTAACAGGGCTTATTAAAAGGACCCCCGCTACCGCCACTCACGTCAGACGACAAGACGGGTTGGAGATGACGGAATAATTGAATAAAAGTTTGCTCAATCTGCCTCCGAATGCTTATTCAGCTTTTATTGGGAAATTAGGCCGGCGATACCGGCCGACCTCTCGAGCGCCGTGTAAATTGATACACGTGAATGAAGGGAACAGTTCAAATAGCAAAAGTCTACCGTTTACATAATAAATTTTAATTAGTACGATTTTAGCGCACACAATTTCGTGGCACATT
The DNA here is from genome assembly GCA_018244755.1 of Jemadia pseudognetus. Classification (NCBI taxonomy): domain Eukaryota; kingdom Metazoa; phylum Arthropoda; class Insecta; order Lepidoptera; family Hesperiidae; genus Jemadia; species Jemadia pseudognetus. The sequence goes on along the minus strand of DWTO01000823.1, from coordinate 17,460 downwards.
GTAATTTTTAAAATTGTACCTACATGCTGAGTTTATAAAATATTTTCCAACGAGCATGATTTTTTCTTAATTTGCCTGAATGTTTGTAAATTATGAAGCATAATTTTTTTTTTTTTTGTATTTATTTTTGTATGTATAATAATTGTATATAATTTAGTTACTGTCTGTATATATTCCTTATATCACGTCCTTAACACAGTATTTAATTTGTAGCATCTCGTTATAATTACATTTGTAGTAACAAAGGTTAATCATTGTCATAGGGGAATAGAACAGTAAAGAGGACAATATGGCAGACGGAACGTGAGAGAGCAATTAGAGAAATTAGTTGGTTTCGAACGATTATCTCGTTTTGAGGTAATTTTGAATTTCGTCATTGAGCCCAATTGGCGTCTTCTGCTTTGAGGGCATTGATTATTTCACTACAACCAGGCGTGAATATGTATATATGAGTATTTATTTCACAGGATTCCATATATTTGAGTTTTTACTCGTGTAAAATACAATAAATATTTACAATTGTTCTTTCAATAAATTTTGTCAATCATTAAGAAGCCTTTTGTCGTTCCACATTGAAGACGTCGTGTCTCCTTCCGGAGTGAGCAGAGCTAAGGGCATACAGAACAGTCTTAACATTAGGTATTATGAATGAATCTAAGATGTACAGATTTCCTTGCGCTGCTCTCGTCTCTACTACAGCAAATACTTTTTAATGACAATAATAAAATATAATATTTTAGTCCGATACACTAAAATTAGGTTAAGCTGTACTCTTGTTACTAACACTTAAGATTTGTAAAATTATTTATTTTTTATTGAACTTGTTATCTGATGAATAAATTATGATTATTATTATTAAAAATAAAACAATATTTCCTCTTAAATTTACTTATGACAATGACATAAATGATGTTCTTGCCACCGCTGGTAAATGTTATTTACAGGCTAGATATTCGCTCACCGAGCGCTGATACCGCTTACCCGATCGCAGATACCAAACGGTCTGTGAAATCAAGCTAAGCCGCACGCGGTCGGCCCGTGGGTAAGTGACCGCGAGTGGCAAATTATCACCTACCTTTCGATACATTGTCAAGTAAATCAGATCTAGTTTCTGGCCAAATAGTAGCTATCTAAATGTGATCGTAACTTATTGAACTTTTCAATATGGACGTTATTGAGGTACCTGTCAAAGATACGTTACGTAACACCACGCCTGTATTCCCCGAAGAGGTAGGCAGAGGAGTGTAGGACACGTCCCACGTTTCAACAGTTACGTTTACGTCCTACTGTGGGATATATAGGTGGTGAGCCTATTGCCATACACAGGGCACATATCCATACTCCGAGCCATAACTAGAAAATCTAAATTAGAAAAACTTTGTAGTTCCCAACATGGGATCTGAACCTATTACCTCCTGATCGGCAGTCGTTCTTTGCAACGAACACGTCCAACGAGGCAGTCAAAGATTCGCTTCCGTAAATCTTTCCTTTGTGCTACTGATTGACAACAGACTTTTAAATATTCCTTGATATTGACAGTTGGGACGTAAAGAGTGAATGTTTTATCTAATTCAGTTTAAGATATTATTTTGTAATATATATTACGTATAAAGTTTCGTATTTGGTACTCTTATGATATGAACTTTAATTTAGCTTTAGATTTACATTACAGTTAGCCGTGCATGTAGTATTCATAGAAAGGGGTACAAAGAATTCTCTTTGGTCGAATGGTCGCGAGCGCGGCTATCAATGAGTGGGCCTGGGTTCGATTCCTGGGTGAGGAAAAGTAAGGTTTTCCTAACTTGACGTTCTCATTAGTATGGCACGGAGTCTTGATTTTTGCCCGATACCTATATATGTACATGACTTATTGAACAGTGAGAATACAACACTCCTTTAACTATCCCTTCGGGGAAATACACGTTATGTTATATCAGTCCACTACGAGTATGAAGTAGTATTATGAAAGAAAATCTAGAGTCTATTTTCGGAACTTAAATATAAGTCGTCTCGTATTTTGTCTCGAAGGGCGGTTTTAAGTTCGCGACGCTACGATTTTAACTTAGCGACATAAGTACGAAACAAACTCATATGTTTGCCCAGACCCTCGACACCCCCCTCGCGTGCACAAAAGCGATTCATTCGAGCTTGCTTCGTTTGCTTCAACTCGTCTGCAATCATGTATCTCTGCAGTTTAAGTGTTTGACCTCCCTTTGCCCAAATGAAGCCCACGAACATCTCTAATACCATAACGTTTACACGTCTTCGAGTCTTACTGCTTTACACATACGGTTCATTTTCCCATACATGGCACCATCGTCTTGTTTTGTTCTGTTGCCTTTGTATTCCTTTTTTCCACTTTTCGCTCTACGGCTAGGAATATTTGCTAGTACCAGCGGAATTTACAAAAGACGAAAAGGCATTTCTTTTCTATTTGGTACCATGGAAGTTAAACTACTGTTGCTATAAACGGGGCTTACCCTATTTGCGCTGCGATATTTGTACACTGACGTTTTAAATTCATTTTCTTGTAACAATAATTAAATTTCCTCAGGGTTAGTACAGTTAATAAATTCCCCGTATCCCCCGTATTCCCCGTATTTTTAAGAAGTAACTTAGATATATGTCCATAACTCACTCTTTCAATCGTAACTTGTCATTGTACTGACGTTGGTGTTAATTTAAGTGAACCCTAAACATGAGCTTTGATCGTGTTGTAATTAGAGACATTTAGTGGTTTTATTTAGGTTGCACGCAGTAGCCGAATTTCCGTTGGAAATAAGCAATATTTTTTGTATATACGAGTATTAACCAATTAACGTGAACAATAATAATGAGCCCAATTTAAATTATTTAGCTACGTATATGTAGGTATGTTTCATTATTTGTCAATTTATATATATTTTAATGATTAACAACAGATTGATCTTTTATTTTGCATTAATTGAAATACCGGGTTGCGTTGCGGTGCATTTGATGAGCAATTAAAGTCAGCGGTCTCTGGCGAGGTATATTTTAATTTTAACGGCCTGTAAAATTATTACTTCAATTAGTATAGAAGCGTTTAAGCGTTCGTATATGCTGAAATCATTGAAAATAAACATAATTATTTTATCATCAGACCAGGTCCCTTACGAGGTATGCAGGGAGCAGGGGTGTCTTTTTCTACTTTATTCTTACGTACCAGACATGTACGTTCTGTTTTATCTACTCTTCATAAATAAAATAATATCTTCATAACATTATCATCATAAAACGAAATATGGTATTTGAATTCGAGCAGCCGTCGCAAGGGAGTAGTAAACCAGTACATTATTTTATTCTAGAATATGTCAAAAGTGAATTTGCATTGCATGAAGCTCTCGAAATTTCTAAATAAATTACCCCGGTCTTAGTTAAATGTGCTCTCGTTAATGGTCTTTAAAATTCTGTTTATGCAAATTGACAGAAAAAAACACGCTGGCGCACGCTGCACGATGGCGGAGCGCAGTGAAGCTTAATCCTCGGGGATCCGTTTCATTAATAACTTATGCGGAGTATTAAAGTTGTGAAAAACGGCAGTCAACTATTATTACGAGCCGATTATAAAGAGATGATTAATTATGTAAAAACTACATAATCATCAGATATTTAAATATATAATGTTAATACATATTATAATGCATATACAGGATTTAAAATTGTTATGATTATCATACAATTACGCTAGATATCTTACAAGGTTTACAGAAAATTTACTCGTTATACAAGAGAAATTGTTAAAAATATGTTTGAATGTTATAATCTTACAGCGTTTTAAAACCTAATCGAAGTATGTAGTACAGTTCTCTTGTGACAAGGAAGGAAAATAAGGTAGCATTAGTAAGTGTGCTATGTAGCGTGTGAGCTACGACTTTCGCGCAATGCAGTCTGCGTGTTCTTTCTTTTATTCATTTTATTTTCTGCCGATCTAAAAATCTGTTCGCAAGAAAGCAACTGTAGCCTAAGTCTGATCAACCCCACAGTCCGTGTGGTTCGTGATCGATGAGCAAGCGTGCGGGCTACAGGAATATGTTTGTTGCTAATAAGTTAAATACACTACCGTATCTTACTGGAGGTTACTCTGACTATTCTTTCAAAGTTTTCGTCCAACTTGTAGTTATAATGAAATAATAAATCATATTTTAGGCAATATAAACAAGTCTACCATTACATAAATAGAATAATTCGATTTTTATTTATTGCGCTAACCCCCTTTTACTTACCCTTATAAAAAAAATGCAAGGAGCTGACGACATTTATGTGTTTATCAAAAAATAATCAATTGATAAAAATAGTTACCTAATGATATTTTTAGAAGTACGTACCGTTAATTACGCATAATAGACACGCCACATCGTCAAGGATAGAGAAATGTCTTACTCGAGTATACCAAAGACAAGTGTATATTATGAAGCGAAATGTTTTTTCCAAGTACGTTTAAAATAACTTGGTTCAATGTGTATTGCAAGTGTTCTATTTTTACCTGTCCGTTGCGGATTTTTTAAAACCTGGAGTACACATGGTCGAGACGTTTCTATAGAAGACAATGCAGTCATTCGTTGAAGTTGCGGGGCGTGCCTTTGAACGCTGGGGTGCGAAGGAATGAACCATCTCCTCCAAGACTCACCCTAACCCTACGTATGAATAAGTACCTGTCGTTATTATGAAGGAAGATAAATTGAAAATTTCGTAAACTGGTGTTTGATGGAAAGAATTTTTATTCCCATATTTCGAGGTAATGTTGGCTTGGAGTTTTGAAAATACATAACTTTTTTTTTCGACTCTATTTGCCAATTATAAATAATCGAGCTAATGCAAATGAAACAATTATTTTCTTTAAATATTTTCTTTAACAGCTGGACACATTTTTCTACAAGATTTAACATTATGATAAAATAATCGTTATAAAAAACCTATTATAGTTGCGTTCTATGTTGAAAATCAAGTCATCATCACCCCGTTTCTCGACTAATATAAAGTATACATATAGCACGTAAACGTAACATCACGCCTGTTATCCCCGAAGAGATAGGCAGAGGAGTGCAGAACACTCCCATGTTTCAGCAGTTACGTTTGCGTCTCACTATGGAATAAGTGGTGAGCCTATTGCTATGCACCAAAACACAACAACAACAATCCAGGAACAAATCCAGGCTCCGAGCCACTACTAGAAAATCTAAATTAAAAAATTCTACAGTGCCCGACCCGGGACTCGAACCCAGGACCTCCTGATCGGCAGTCGCACGTACAACCAACACGACCAACGAGGCAGTCGAATATACATGAAGAACTATTTCGTCTCACTTATATCATTGACATCGCACACATAACTTGACGTAGGGTAGGGGTAAGTTGTATTGCCTCAGTGCGTGCTTCTAAATCACAGACGGATTGATTGCGTCAACACGACAAACACTCTGTGACAGAAATTAAAGGAGGCGTAAAATATAAGACTGTTCAATTAAGGCGAAATAAATCGCCCTTAAAGCCGGTAACGGTGGGCGATTTATGCGTCGGCGTAGAAACGATAGTGTCAACCCACACTTGGCCATCATGGCGGACAATTCCCGGAACCCTTCTCATTCTGAGAATAGAATCGTGTCCATCTGTAGAATGGTAAAAGGTCGTAAATTCGTAATTAAGATGTTCATGTTGGCTTCATTTATGTATGTATAAAAACTACCTATTCAAACATTACCTATACTATTTACCTGTTCAAACACGATACCTACACTGAAAGTGATGTCATAGAGGTATTACTATAACCATAATATGAAGCTTTGCATACATCAACACAAAGCCTTTGTTATTTAACATTCGCATGCATCTTATCACGTGGCCCGTTTGAAAATTGTCATTCGCTAAACACAGAACATATATGTACAACATGGACAAGTACTTATTCTTTGTCATATTAAAGTATTTAAATTAGTTGTATTTTGGTATCTTAGTTCATTTAATATCTGGCTTATAAAAAAATTTGTAAACATAATTACAGTTTTTATATCATCACGCCAGACCTCTTGCCGGGTAGGTAGAAATGTCTGAGTACAATAAAACCCGTCATACTACATTAATTACGTTCATCATATCGATTAGATTAGTTTTAGTGGTAGATATTTTTTGGACGCAGCGTTTCAGTATTATCTAAATTAATTAAAATAATCCTTATAATATTTGTAAATTGATTTATATTGTTTCCTATTCAGAGAAATAACCACAAATTCTAACAGAGGGATGATTCCGGCACTTCCATTGATATGGAAGTGTCGGAATTACGACCGCACTGTCATGAATTATTACACTTGAATTATTGGACAAATGCTTATTAATACGGACTTGGCATCATTTATCGCGACAAATTTGTAGTTCATCATCATTATGGCAACGATTCAATTGAACTCTATTACAAAATAGTTTCCCCCGTGCGATCGGATTTATTACCACATAAATAACGACGCATATTAAAACTGCCTTTGTGATTTATACATGGTGCACCGCCCAGACAGATAGCGTAATGTTAATTGAAATATTACAATTATACGCTCAATCGTACGCTGTTTAAAACTAATGTTTGCACTTCATTGAATTAAATTGATTTGAAAATTGTTTTGTTTTGTTTACAGAACAAAGCAGTGGCACAGTACATACGAGTATGGTTCGGACATGTGGAGAGAATGATGAAGAAAGAATGACGAAACGGATATACAATGGGAATGTTGATAAACACAGGTGCCGAGGGAGGCCAAGACTCACCTATCTTGATGAAATGGACCAGATACTGGCAGATAGGGTGTCAGATGCCTTTGAAACCGGCGCGCATTTAGGAACAGAGTAATGAATATAGACGAGGCGCGGCGGGTATGTAAGGATATAAATATTTAGCATTTGTTGCTCACTGCTTACCCAAAAGGACACTGACGTAAAGATATGTATGTAAGAAAGCAAAACGGCGTTGTGATGGAACGTGAAGCCACCTGTATATAAATTTCAAGTAATAACAATTATTATTTACTATAGTTTAACAACATAAGAATTTCTCAAGATTTTTATTGGAGAATTTTAAGAATTCGTTCTATTAGAGGACGGCGCTTAGCTTAGCTTAATTTAGTTTAAGTTACATGCGTGTGTACATTTCTCTGCCTACCTCTTCGGAGGCTACAGGCGTGATGTTATCTTTATGTGTATTATTATTATTCGGAATATAAAAATGCGTCGTCTGTTTAAAAGAATCGCACATTCAGATGTAGCCTATTTATTATGTCAGTTCTATAAATATATGCAAGATTTGATAATAACTAGACATATATGTAGGTTACGTAGGATTAGACATAAAAGTTAGAATCGTCTTCAACGATGCCACTGTTATTATCATGCCAGCCCCTTTAGGTACATGATGTGCACTTTATATTCATCATTCGCTTCATACACGCGTCGTTTCCGATATTTCCGAGTATGAGTAGGTTACAGCGAGAGAAACATTGAGTGTAAGTGAGCTAACGGCGTCCATGTTACGTTCCAGCGACAGTTAGCGAACCAAATCACGCGTCATGTATGACCCGCGTTTATAAACGAGGCGCGTACCGCACTCCGGTACGAGGAGTACGATTGACTGCGTCGCGTGCACCTCTCGTGTTGCAGTTTATTAAAGCGTGCACACAACTTAATTGCACCGATCACGTCGTTAGCGCACTTTGCAATGATATTTCATTATCACGACTGATATGACCGCATCGTTAGCAGATCCGTACCGGTCGCGTGTAGCCCGTGTGCGGGGTTTAATGCGGTCCGTGTGTTTACGCGGGTAGAACAGGTCAAGAGGCAACAAGCCATAATTTAGAAGTAAAGACCCGCTCGCATAACATTCAATCGTCCGCGCGAGGGTGGAATTTTGATGACACGGAGGAAAAGTTCGCGTCTGAACACTCTGTATAAATCCGGCAAGTCATGTTGGGATTTCCTAAATCACCTTTTTTATTTATTGCGCGAGTAGTTCAGCGGCGGCCGGTGGCGAGGGGAGGGGGCTGAGACGGTGTGTTGTGTGATATAAAAAGTGTTGCATACATGAAAATCGTGAGTCTAGTTTGAAAGAAAACTACTGCCTTTATTCTAGAAATGTATAGATAAAAATCATAAATGAACACTAAACGGTAATACATCATCAGCCTATTGCAGTTCACTGCTGGACATAGGTGTCCCCTAAGGTTATGCCCATAATCCCCACGCTGGGCATGCAGGTTTGTAACGGGATCGCGGAACATAGCCTCTCGCCCGACCTAGGCTGCTGCCCATAGGCGGCAGTGGCATGCAGCCGTGTCCAGGCAGACCGCGCCATACCGCGCCATACCGCGCATGCCGGCGTGTTTGTTAATATTTTCATAACATCTCATGTCGGATCCCTTACGGGTGAGCAGGTAGCGCTGAGCGCCCAATATTACAGACCTTACAGACCAGATGAGCCTCTTTTACATTCATTGTTGTATTCATTCATTCGTAATTGTATGTACATTACAAATAAAAGAATATATGAAAATCGATAGTACTGTGTAATAAGTGACCGCCAATAATAAAAGGGAGGACCGTTAATGTAATTGCTGTAGCTACTCATTTAGTTCAGTGTCGTTGAAATAATTCCTCTCAGGGCGCAGGAAGTGACGATGGCGGGCGGTGGCGGAAGCGGCTCCGGTGACGTCACGTCCTTCCGCTGCCCCCCGCAGCGCTCTCGAGTCTTGGGTGCCTCTCGTTTGTAGCCTCCGTGTTAAATGCGAGGAATTCCTGTAAGCTATAAAACAGGACTTGTATGTCAACCTGCTTTATACAGTCTGCGGGATTTGTTTACATAAATACTGCAAACATACACAACGTCACTCCTGTATCTCTGTGATGGGAGGCGGAGAAGTGTTGTATATCACTATGATTTACTAGTTAGATATAATTGAGTACTAAAACGTTTAGTTATTATAATAGAAAACTTGTTAGGTACAATAAACCATTCTCCTTTACAATACTTGTGTGTATTGGGTACGTTACTTACGTAAAGTACAATCAAATAAACTTAAATATTAATAAAATCATTTATAGGCTATCGTTTATCATTGTAAACCTTTCACATCCCCAACCCGCATGAGCAGCGTGAAGACTTTAGGCAATGCCTCTTAGGGGAGGCCTAAGTCCAGCAGTGGACTGCAATAGGCTGTGATGTGATAAACCTGTATGTATGTACGATACACAACAGATAAAGCTTATTCAAACATAAAATTAAACTGTTATGTTTAAGCAATGAACAATATCACACGTACTTAATTATATTTGATATAATTTAATTATTTGAATAAAAAGGAATTATTGAGAGGACTGGCGAGAGAGCGCTACTTGCAGTATCAATGTGGCGCAGGTAAAAGTTAAAAGAGCAAGAAGATAAATCGATCCCTAAATCTCCTAATGGACGAAAACGACATCGTAAGTACAAACCACCGTTTGTCACGTTGCTAATGGCGCGGAAAATCGTGAATTCTACTTTTTTTTTTTCTAATAAAGATTTAAATTCGAGCATCGGACTCAAATGAAATATTAATGTCCGAATACATATATCATTCATGTTTGTTATTAACCGCTTGTTAGATTATTTCACATGGATTTTTCAAAGAGTGATAGCGTAGTGATTTATAATTCGGTCACGCACACCGACCATCCGGGGTTCACATCCTGGCGCATGCCTCTTTCCAAAGAATGTGCGTATTAAAGTTAAATAGACAAAATCGCCAAAATCGGCGGGCGTGTTACAAAGCATTGAAAATATAGAAGAAGCACTTTCACTGTTCCAGAGTGGGACGTAAATGTAACTGGTGTAACGCGGGAGTGTGCTTTTTAACCGACTTCAAAATGGATGGAGGTATTCAATTCGTCTGATTTTTTTGTCTAGCTTTTTGGGTATTACATGCGTGATGTTAATACATTACACTTACATGTTAATAGCATAATATATGCATAAGTGAGAATAAAAGTATTACACTTGAACAAAAATTAGAATTATAACAGCAGGATTCAAATTCACGATATAAAAAGCGAGCAGAGAATTTCCCGCAAATTTTTTATCCCGGCATTAAATCTGATTATACGAATGCTTTAAAAATACTACTACTTTTTATGAGTAAGTTCCGTGAAAATGATAATTTTTATCTTCACTTTTCTACTATGTTTTATGCATTTTCTTGAGAGATTTTACGTGAGGGATAATTGAAACTAGTAGGTATACATATAAGACATATTGTGGTACCGAAGAAAATATGTTTACCCCCCTCTAAATTAGAGTGAACTAGACATTACATGTTGTTAATTTTTTACAGTATAATAAGAGGGGCATCATATAATGTGTGAGTTCCGACATAGTTTTACTTTAGAAAACCAAATGTATGTATGTGTGCGTGTAATTTTGTATATATTTCCCTACAGCCAGTTGACTTGTGTTCAACCATAACTATGGTAAAGTAAAGTAAAGCTGTATTTGAAATATAGGCATAACAACAGGTTAAAATATTCTCGAACGGTAAGGTTGAGTAGCGTAGTAATTGTAGTTTTGCCGCTTATAAGTTCTATGGAAAAGGGGATGAGGCTATTGTCTTACACCGGGCACAAATCCAAGCTCCGAGCCACTACCGATAATTTCAAGTTAGACGTAACATGAAAATACTTTGCTTGACCCGGGAACATACCCTGAACTTCTTCATTAGCAATCGTACTCAACCGAAGACTCTTTAAAATATAACACACCAAATAAGCCTCCGAACACGCAATGTCATCGAAAAAACGTGAGCCACTGGTTATAAATGTCGTATTATTATTTTAATACAAAAAGCGGGCCAAAATGCGGACTTCCGTACTGTCCAAATGACAAATTAAAAGCGGCAGCGAGGAGTTCCGCTCCCGGCGGCGCAAAAAGTGCACGTCACTGTGATAACATTATGAGCGATGCGCTATTTTGTGTTCGCCGCGCGCCGGACACGCTCGCTTGGATTAACTGAATGGGACTGAACCGCGCCCGCGGATCTGGGTTAAATGTTGATACTGAAACGTTTGCTGAAATGTGTTACAGCCATACCGGCTTACATTACAGTTCGACTGTGCGCGTGACTGGGGCCATACCCTTAAACATCTTGCTGTTCTTAGAATTTGTTACTTTTACATTTGTTATAAGTATTATATAGTAAAATCTATTGCGTATAATATAGGTCAGTGCTACAGTCTAAACCCTTATACTAAAGATGGCGGTTTTAATGTAATAAATAACACACAATGCGCCCTGATATATAGCCGTTCATTATTTCTTTGTTGGCAACATAATTCGTATCGAGAAAATATGATCGGCTGAAGGAGGTAATCCCGGGGCGGGCGATACACAAGCAGGACGCTGTGACGAAACTAGAGTTGTGTGTCGAGGGATAAGCGCGGGCTTCGTTGTTATGTGACTGTAATGAGATTGTACGATATGTAAATAGTAGCATAAGTAGTATAAAATATATTGAACATTTCTTATAATATGTTGTTGCGATTGAAAATGAAAATCTGTTAAATTATAGTTCATCTTAAGTTGACGACATACAGGTGTGCAAGAATAGAGATATTTGGCACTCCGTGCTCTCTGCCTATCCCGCAAGGGACCTGGCATGAGGATATGTATGTACGTATGTATGTATCTTAAGATGAATTTGTATATACAGATTTAGGTGAAAGATTTAAAAAATTAATATTAATAAACTTTATAAACAGTCATAATTTCTCATAGTGTATAAGGTAATACAAATATCATTGTTTAATTAACATGTAAACTTAATCTTCCAGCGATATTATGTATCTCCAAATTGTTTGTAGTTGCGTAATCATTATGTTAATTATTAATCTCAATACTACAAATTATTTATTTTTATTATCCAATGTAACTACATATTACATACTTCTCTGGCGTTATTGGAAAATACTACACATTAATCACATAGGCTTTAAAAACACTTAAAATTTATATATAATTCTTAACTATTATCATTTTGATATTAATACATTTCTATAAATTAAGAATCTCGATTGCCATTTTTCATTCCCCGACTTCAACTTTCGTATTTGATCCAATGTCCACATATCGCGGTGTAGTTGTTTCGCGAGTTCGCGACTACAATGTCAGCCGGTCCTGTTGTATCACGTCCTCGATATTACATCATAAATCTGGAGCGCGGGACCCTGTCCCGAGTCGATGTCGTCTGATCCCGGACGACGCCGCTATCGATCCCTGGCAGCGCAACTGACAAACTGGAAAACGGTATATGCGCTTTGCTTTTCGCTGTCCCGCTTGCAAGGTAAAAAGTCTTAAATATTAAACTTGGTTTTGAAAAGTGAACATGTGTTGAATAATAATTCATCTCCAACGAGGAGTCATGAAAATATTTACTCAATTTTATACAATACTAAGTGTAATTTTTCCCTACATGTATATATGTACGGCGTTATAATGATAGTTATTTTTATTATTATTTTTATACTTTTTTTATTGCACACTAAAAGTATTATTTACGTATGTCATAAATGTTACCCGTAGTATTTCTCGAGAGAAAGGTGTTCTATAAAATTAAGTTTCAACGTCAAAGACGCATTTTCCGTAGTCGAGCTGTCCTGTTGTATTGCAGCGGCGATATTACGTCATCAATCCATGGCGGCGATCGTTGTCGCGTATCGCCCGAACAACGCGCCAATGATAGACGATAGCCATCGCCGCCGGGGCCGCGCGCGCCGTGCCTCGCCTGGGCGAAAACGTGCAGCTACAAAAAACTTGTTAAAGGTTTTCTGCGGAATTGTACCGCATGTAGTGATTTATCAGTATGTATATTCCATTAGACTCGTGTTTAAATTATAATTTATTATTAATGTACCATCGCGGCAGCTATATTATCAGTCCCCGAAAGGGTAGACAGAGGAGTTTACATTCCATGGTTCATTAGTAAGGTATTCGTTCCACCATGGGATAGGGAATTATGGGGTCTATTATTATCATTGTTATTATATAATCACGCCAGATTTCATACGAAGTGGTTAGAGAGCAACACGTGTAAAAATCCTTGTAGATCAGATGGTCGTCCATAAATTATTAACAAAATCCAACAAGCATTGTTCCACCTTCTCCAGTAGCTAAGTGAATATCCTTTAAGCTTATTTACAGCCACATTTGACAAACCCACTTAGATTTCGCTCGCACCGCTTGCCGGCGAGGAGTTCATAACTCGGTTAGCTGGAATCAAGTTTTGTAAAGTGAATGTAGTCGTACGTGGTAAACATGTGTGAGACAGCGCTCGCTCGCCGAGCGCGCTCGTAACATAATATGGAACTTTCCTCTCGTTTTATTTGTATGAAGCGCACGTTTCTTGTTTATATTAAAATATTGGCAATATCTATCCAATTTACTATTTTTATTACTATCTCAGGACAGCATACATGACCACCTGATCCCGAAGTAATCTGACCGCTGTGATAATTTACGTAGAAGTAACCTACGAAAGGAATGAAATTTCACTCTTTTTACCCTGAACATGCCAATGTCATTTAAAGTTAAAAAAATCGTACAATGGACGCAGTTGTAGAAGCATCCTTATCCGTTGTAACATAGGAGAGCGATTGCGCTCATTAGCGGAGCCTTATGTTAAGCAATAATGTTAGGAAGTCTTCTAAACAATAACATATTTTCCAATAAAGATTAGTTACTATATATATTACGTACATGTATTTCAGTTAATTGGTACGCTATAAACGTTTCACCGTTGCTCTGTTCTGAAGTTTCAGACCGTCCTAATGATATCGGACACAGTTTTACCAACTTTAATTTAACGAAACAAGCGAGAACTACTCATTTGCGCGCTATATGAAAAGGCTTGCTGTAAATTTAAAACCACACCAGGCTTGTGGACGCTTTGATGCTCAGTGCATGAAAGCGAAGTTAATTTGAGACTGTATGTGATTATTTTATTTACTTTAATCCGACATTGAACACTAAGACAAATAATATTAATAACTGTAGCAAACCATGGTATACTTTCGATACATTAATCAATCAGGCTTCTCTATAAACTTAAGCACGTATAAAATTTCATTTTTGCGTCGATTTGTTAGCAACAGTTGCTTCACAGAAACCATTTTTCATCGTAGCGCCGTCGGCTCACAGCGTTGTGTTAAAGTCTCCTAGAGCAACATATAACATATTTATTAATATATTATCGTCAAGTGGAACACACCATCATGCTTGTATTTCTCCGAAGGCGAAGGCAGATTATGGAATACCATTTTGTAATTTTGTTATTCGTTCTATGTAATAGGCAGGGTCGTAAATAGCCGTTCGTGCGCTTGTTTAACTGATAGTCTTCGTTTGGTAAAACTCTTTAATCATTTATCTTGTAATGAATAAGAACTGATTTATTATTTTAATTAGGTATTATTATTTATTTTTTATTTTATTCCATGCTCCCTGCCTACTTGGTAACGCTAAAATAAATCCAATATTTTCGTTATAATATGGAAAATAATAATTTTTATTTGTAATTTTAACTGATTTTTTTAAGTTCAGTTTTTTTATAATGAAAATGTAACAAACAGCATTAAACATCGGGTACCAGATAGTCACTCTGCCATGCTCTGTCCCCACAAACGATTAGCCCTTATTTTATTCAGTAAGCTCTCAGCCAACCCACCGAATTCCACTTACAGTTCCATCCGATTAAGACTTCTTCATGGCCGAATTTCGCCGGTTTCATCCGTTAGATGTCTCTATTTGTATTCTGTTCTGTATCACAATATCTGTTTATTTCTCGGCTGTTACATTAAAAGCATATCCTGAATCAGTTAACAAACGTCAACAATTTGACGACTTAAGTTATAAGTAATGCATGCTTATTATAGTGTTTAAATGAGTTCACGCCTTTTGCGGCATGCAGGTAGGCAGAAATGTCCGAGTGTCAAATATCTGTACGTTACACAGACCAAACATACACGCAAGTAATATATGTTAATAATAATACCTAGTGATCAATGATATACCTATTACTTTTCGCGCGGAGATGTAATTAATAAATACTCAGTATTGTTGTAAAAACTGTTATATTTATGTTAATTTCGTATAATTTAAGGCAAGTAAATAATGGCAATAGGCTCACCACCTATTCCATAGTGGGACGAAAAACGTAACTGGTGAAACGTGGGAGCCTTCTGCATTCCTCTGCCTACCTCTTCGGAGATTACAGGCGTAAAGTTACGTTACGTTCGTATAATTTCGTCAAATACTGGCTAATAGGGGAGTTGGAAGTAAGCGAAACTGCCATGCATGTACGAAGAGCGTGATGAATATTGAAGGAACACAGCAAGTTTGTAAGGGTAGAAATATTTGGCTTTCAGTGTTACCCACCTACCCCCTAGGGGACCTGGCGTGATGATGTAACAATAATGCTTTGTACTGCTGCTCAATGTTTAAATCCTTAGCAAGTAAGTCTGTACGCAACGCTCTCAAACTTGATTACTGGCGCACTAACAGCGTCGTGCAGCCCCAAATACACACTGCGAAACGGCATCACAAAGTAATTTAAACTTCGCCCGCCGCCGACCGCTGACGAAAGCTTGCTCGTTTGAATCAATTGTGAACTGCAAACTTGAACCCGGTGTCGCGGCGTGCGCCACTGTAACGTTACACTGGAACTCGTTTACAGGAATAATCGCTTAATCGTATATATACCTACCTGAATGTAGTTTTTCTATACATTTTCATATGAACAATTCGTCGCGTCGTCATTCATACGTGTCTCGGATACCACACCATTAAGCTAGATCGCTAAAGCATATTCCTACTGTAGTGAGACACTTTAGTTATTTAGTCTCTTTGAAACGCTAATCCTTAAAAATTAACAGTATTCAAAACGTATGACCGGATTACTTACATTTATCTAGCGTGGCAGACTAGCGGTGCCCTTTCCTGCTGAGGCCAGACCAAGTTTAACAGTAAACCTGTACAAGGATTCAAACGATAAATACCATAAATGCTGATGACGATGACTGCTATTTGTAATGTAATTAAATATGTTTACAGTAATATTGTTTTAAATTAGTCAAATTAAATTTGTCGCCTATTTAATAATACAGTACACTGCATAGTTTTAAATAATCAAATGAAAACGCTTCATTAAAATGTAAAAAGAAATTTTATCGATGTTCTACGCAAACCGTTATAATGGTAAATAAATTTACAATCGTTAAAATATTACTAATCGCACTTGATACTACATAGTTATTTGGTTGTTATTATAAAATTTATAAATTCGTTATATTTTTTAAGACTTTTAAAACATGAATAAAAAAATTGTATGTGTTTAATGATTGTGTAATTTTTATGCCAATTGATAATCGGATTACTTTCAAACTATATTATAAATTCGTAATCTTTTTATACAACAACGCTAACAGGACTTTATAACCCAACCAAACCACAAAGGATTAATCTTTACGGCTAGTTACTCCAAACGGCGTCCGTTTTTCTGCCGATTTGCATAAACACAATTAAAAGGGCGATAAATAAAGCGCAGTCAGCTTTTACTGAATAATTTTGTTACATTCTGTTTTTTTTTCATCCGTTTCACGAATGCAGTGATCATAAAACTTTGTTACAAGTATATATTAAATAATTACGCTAAGCCATAACGAAACCATGTCCCTAAAACACGTATAAACATAAAGTCAATATTAATTGTATACTATATTAATGGTAAAACATATTTGTATTGTAAAACATATATAGCATACGTACACAGCACACATACATAACATACAAATATTGTATACATATGTATGTATGTACATATGTGCGGTCTCAATAGACTCTTGATTAATTAAATATACGCTTGTGAAATTAGTCTCTATTAGCGTTTGGTGCTGCAATTATTCACATAGACCTTGTATACTTACGCCACAACAAGAGCAGCATGAAACTATCCACCACTGTTATGTTCGATACATTTTAAATATCCAAGCTTAACATCGCTACGATCGTTTCTTTAAAGGACCACTTCAAATACAGAGATAGGTTTTGCGGGGTAGCATAGCGTGAATGAGAAGGGTAGCCCATTTTGCCGCGACGCGTGAGGCACGCATCGCTGGCTTGTGGAGAAACGCAATACACTCGCGTTAAGTAGTGCGTCTGAATCGACACATACGGTATATATCTGCTTCATTTGTACTCAGGATAACGTTACTTCGTTTAAAAAACATGAAGAATGTATAGCAAAATATTGTTAATTCTTAATTTTAAATTTAAGGTACACATAATATTATAGTCTCACTAAGTTATATATGTGCCCGATGCATGGCGATAGGCTCGCCACCTATTCCATAATGGGACGTAAAAGTAACTGGTGAAACGTGGGA
>DWTO01000822.1:0-18722 GCA_018244755.1 Jemadia pseudognetus | reverse complement strand
TGTATACTTATGTATGTGGGAGTGTTCTGCATTCCTCTGCCTACCTCTTCGGGGATTACAGTCGTAATGTTACCTTTTTTACACATATCTTGTAAACAAAAAAAGGGGCACCAATTTTTTTTCGTTTTGAAGCATTTAAAAAACGCGGCCACTTGCGTGTCAGATCACGTATTGCGAAACGTTTTCTAGTCGGGATGCGATGAGAATTCGAAAAGTCATGAAAGTTATAACTAATAATCTTACTACATTACTTGAACGTAAACATAGTTTACTCATAAATTAATTTACGCATGTAAAACAGTCATTTACTAAGCAATAGTAGAAACATTTGGTATTTTTGTACCTACTTTCAAGGACACTGGTACCTAATAGTTATGGTCGTTAAGGTCAAAATGTAATGGAAATTATTCCACGTAGAAAATACACAGTATCTTAATCAAACCAAGTGTTTTTTAGTTTTATTTGTATAGATACTTTATATTTTTCATTATTTGACATAACTCAACTGAAACGCAAGGAGAAATGTATTTGACTCACCGGCACCACCTAATTCAACGAAGTTATTTGTCCGTTACCTGTACTCGATTTCTGCTCACTTTCAGGTACATATTTTAGTTTATAGAAAACACCTTACGCATTTTATCTATATGCTAAGTAGTGTCAATTGTTTCAGAATGAAAAATTGATATACAAATGTATAACGAAGAACAAATTGTTCTATATCAAATCTGAAACTTTTGCTTGGACGCATAGACGGGCCGGTAGAAATTATACCTAATTATGGCTTTTGTTTTTGCCATTTGGCTGCAGAATATTAAAAAAGATGTTTGCTGATAGATATTTGTTTTTCTTCGATTTTACTTTGCATGGATAATACGTAGTTAAATAGGCGACAAGAAGCAATATTTTTTATATAAAACAAACTAAGTAACAAGCTAATTACTCAAATATATTACTTAGGAAACTAATTTAACTTTTCAGTGTAGTAAAAGTTTTCTCAATGTAGTTAGGCTACGGTATTTAATTTTAAAAATTAAATTAAAAAGATTTTTTTTGAGTATTAAGTATTTCTAAGGGTATTTTTCACCCGTGACCTAATCGTGATTTATGGTAGTCAGCAATTAATGTTGTTCCAATCAATTAGCAATTAATGCTTCTTGAAGAACCTATGTATTATTGCTTCTGTTTAGATTTCTATTCATGCGGGGTTAATAATTATTTTTATTTTACCGCTCATTTGACCGAGGGCAGTGTGAGAACCAAGAGGTTTTAAATTCGAACCTCCGGACAGGCATTGATACATTTTTCTAAGTTGAAATTCCTAATAGTAGCTTGGAGTACATAACAACAAGATGTAGCACTGATTTCTTAGTATGCAATAATAGTTAGTGTTTCAGAACGGGACGAAAGGCTAATAAAAATAATATGCCTAAAATCGACCACGCCTTAATTTGGACCTATTTAGCTTATCCAATGTGGGTAGCAGTAGCCATTACTTACGGAATATAAGAGAATGGAACAATTTAGTGCCATTAATTACAAGTTAAGGATTAATTGTCAATAATACCTGCTTTAAAAATGTTTGATAATACAAAGTGTTCAAGGCATTAAAACATTTTGATGAGAAATATTTAAACCCCTATCTGGTACAATCTCTATAGTTTTACGTTGCCCTGCAGTCTAAACTCCAGTCTTAACTCAGAGTTCAGTTTTCAGAATCTCATTAGTGGAATTAACACATAGGTACATACATACATACTAACATACTTATATTTTCTTTTCTAAATTAAATTTTAATAAGGTACGCAGCTTCATATATACGAAATGGGTAGTAGGGAATTTAAATGCCTGTATACAGTAGTATCTATTTAATGATAATATTGCATGTAACTTTTAATTAATCACTTGAGCAGCGCTTTACGATATTTAAAATTTGTCGCGATATGAATTTTCAATATAAAATGTAAACGCAAAGAAAGGGGAAATAAGTAGTGCATCTAAAAGCTAAGGGCAGAATCGCCGCCCGATGCCCGTCTGTGTAGTGAGTAGCGTAGCCAGGATAGGGGCGGAACGAGCGGGGTTGGTGGGGCGAGGGCGGAGGGCGCTCGATACGCGCGCGCGCTACGCTTCAATCAGACAGTTGCGTTGTGACGCCCCTTGCGTATGGACAGTTACGCAGGTCGGTCCGCTGTAACGCTTCGATATCAATATTCTGAACTCATTCCTCATGAGTACGTATTTTCTGTAATATAATTATTAATTAATTTACTAGTAAGTAACGGTTCACTGCACGTTTAAATAGTATTGCTCCCAGTTTAATATATATGTGTACATAAATTAGTCTATCCATTTCTTAATTTGTTTACATTCGATCACATGTTAGGTCTCAAATAATAGGAATGATAACTCTAAGAAGACTATAGTGAAAATATGTGATGGTGTAGAGTGGTCTTTAGTGAAAAATGAAAAATTGTATAGTGTATATTAGTGCCTATCCGAATTCTGGAATAGAGATTTACGAATCTACATCGTCACAATCGTGACGGACAGAGTTGTATTGGTATAATTCAGGTTGAAAAGCGAGAGATTCGCAAAAATAGCCCGAGCTTTTATTCAGTAAAATAACTGTGTGAATATTTGATGGTGTGTCGTGAAATGGAGCGCATACAGTTGAGTTTCGCTCGCGAACGTAGCGCGACGGCGCAACGGGGGTATTGATCGGCGGGTCGCTAGACGCCGGCGTTGCCTGCCGCCTAAATAAAGCTCCGCATGTGTGCGTTGCCGCCCTACGTCGATGCGTCGTCGGCTCCGCCGTCCGAAGTGCGACGCGCCTTGGCTTGCCATGCCGTCACATATGATTTCTTTACACATTTGTAGTATTTGGCGCTACGTCACGAAACATTCTGAATTACAGTTGTTCCACACCTTACATGTTATATGAAATATTATCTTATTAGACTATATCTTTCTATTCAGATTACAGTACTATATCTCCCTACATGTGTAGCTGCAGCAATATGAATAATTTATATGCATAAAATGCCAATGAACTATGACAAAGATGTTGACTTACTGGTGCTAGCCAAGATTTTTCTAAAAGATTTTTTATGTCTCTCTCGTATCAAGCATCTATTATATTATTTTATAATTAAATACATGTGTGTACTTGTTATGATGTCAATTTAGTTTACATAAAAACTATACAATTACGAATATTTACATAGATAATCTATTATTTCAATCTTCAGTTCCTGCTTAAATATTTATACCTCGTTTTCATCTTCTGCAGGTGAAATGTTGGACTGAGAGGGTTTTACAAGAAGAGGCATGGCGCGCATCACAATAACGACTGCAGCTCTGCTCTGCGTTTTGGGTGCAGCGCTGGAGGCCGGCGCGCTAATCCTCTTGCCACACGACGTTCGCCCTGGCCACGCCATCCGCCATTTCGTCAGCAACCATTCGCGTTATACTCTCCTAGATCCCGAGTACACATCTTACTTCACCTTACTCGACGATGGCTTACTCATGACTACATCAGACCTCTCACCGCTGTTGGATCAACCTTTGAATCTAGCAGTTTTAGAACAAACGCCGTACAGTAGTTCGGCACACTCCGTTCATCTCCTAGTTATGGATCGACGAAAAATTCTGCACTTCGCTACCAGTGATCGTTTAAGAGGAGAGATATCTGAAAACGTGCCTAGAGGTGCTGTTGTCGATCTGCCACCCTTACGTGCGACTGCCCTACAAAATATAGGCCCCATAGCTTATAAAATAATTACAGGAAATGATAATTCAATTTTCGCGTTGCGCGAAAAAGGCAAGCAAACAACATACGATGTAAAATCCGTAATTACAGATGGTGATATAGAAATAATTGCGTTACAACCGTTTGACACTGAAACTAAGAAATCGTACGACATAGTTATTCAAGCTACAGATTTGCACGGCACGAATAAAGCCACTTTACCTATTACTATTGATATAATTAACGAGAACGATCACGAGCCACTGTTTGAGCAGGAGATTTATTATTTTGCTGTGAATGGAACCGCCTGTGAAAATGGTCCGAACGGTACGGCGCATTGGCAGCGATTCTCCAATATTGGCAAGGTTCAAGCTTACGATGCTGATGGTGATCGAGTGTATTATTCATTACTGAATCCGAGTAATCTGGCTGTCGTGGTACCCCAAACTGGAGAGCTGATACTCGCTGGGGAGCCGGACGGTCTCGAGGCAGAGTTGCAAGTGCTCGCTCACGATACTGGTTCTCCGCCACGAAAGAGTAAGCCCGCGCATATTTATCTCGAATTTGTGATTCGTACCCAAAAAGCTTTGCCGACTCTTCATCGTGAAAAGCGTCGAGTCACTCGCGCGGTCCGGCCCACGAAACGTATTGAGTTCACCGAGGCCGATGGTGAAGTCGAGGGCCGTGCAGTTTTTACACTCGAAAAGGAAACCGATCGGGAAACATTCAAAATCAGAGACGAAAATCCTTGGGTTACCGTTGAACCTAGTGGTGTTGTGAAAGTTAAAAAGAAGTGGGACTATGAGGAGCTGGGCCCTGAGAAGACTATTGACTTCTGGGTCACTATTACCAACACCGGAAATGGAGGTAAGTGAATGTATATTTGTGAAAATAGATCTCAAAATTAGAATGATTCCAGTAAATTTGTGTGACGTTTTTATCACACAAACAAGTTAAATAAAAGTGATCTAAAACTTTTAAACCGAAAAGGAACGTCTCGATGCTGTCATTTATTTTTTGTGCCCACAATAATGTGCTTTT
The DNA here is from genome assembly GCA_018244755.1 of Jemadia pseudognetus. Lineage (NCBI taxonomy): Eukaryota > Metazoa > Arthropoda > Insecta > Lepidoptera > Hesperiidae > Jemadia > Jemadia pseudognetus. The sequence goes on along the minus strand of DWTO01000822.1, from coordinate 13,933 downwards.
TATATCCCAACATAACGTCTTTATTGGGAGCAGCGCAGGATAATAAACGTGAAACAATAGAAAAAAAACGCCACAGCACACGGAATCGATTATGACTTTGAATAAAGAACCTTTTTTAAAAAGCCTGTTCCATTCGGTAACGTTATAATAACAAATTTTTGTTACTTAAATATCCATTGAGGGCGCGATAATCTTCTTGTCCAATTAATTCTTGATGTATGTATAAAGTTGTTTCACTTAAGTTTATGTATCCTACAGTAAAGTAACATTGAATTAAAATAATACGTAATTAGGTTGCTATCAGTATTGTATTAAGAGAATCTAAGTCATTGTACTAAAAGAATCGCTCGTTAAATAATTGAAAGACTCAATCTCTTGTTAAGATAAATATACATTTTATAGTATTGTAATATATTTGTGTGCGTGATATGCACCTGTCGAATCGAATGGTGCATTGGAGCATGTCACCGTGCCATCAAGTACTGCACCCGACCGGTCACGAGCCGTGAAGATCAATCGACTATTTTTATTTCGCTACCGTTTATTCTCACTGCTACTAGAAATCGTATATCGATTATTATAATCGATAGAGACTTTATTTTACACAATAATCGTTAACATTTTTCGTTTTTTTAACATGTAATTAATGTCTTCGTTTTGAATGAAACCGATAGACATGGATCGCGATTTACAATTAAAAAGGTTGTTCTTAGTGGAAAAATATTTTTTGCCCTAGAAAATTAATCAACTATACGTCTTTGTAACGCTACACTTTATGAGTTATCTGACCTCGGCGTTTTGGGGTTTTACAATTTTCACATGAAGCACTAATTCATTGTTTCATATTTATAATTCAATTGCGAACACTAGACGTCTCTTGACATCATATTAGTATTTTTATTTTGATGTATATGTACCTATATGACAAAGTCACTTAACTATTTCACTAAACATGCATTACATTCGAGTACATAAATAAATATGGGTCGCCAATATTAAAACGAAAGCGACATATGTTTGTTCCGATCTAAACTATAATCGTCAGGAATGTGAACAAATCGCGTCTTACAACATTACAAGTATAATTTTTTGCAAATTGCAATGTGCTTTAATGGGTAGCACGAGGCATGGCACAGGTGCGCGTGGAATTCCCATTATAGAAGTACACATACATCTGAGGATGGAACGGATGCGCTATCTTGCGGCCACCACCGTGCAGAATGCGTTGATAATTGGGGGGACCTGTCGCACGGCCCCGGCATCCTCGCCTTCCGATTGTACACGCCACCTGAGGACTTTATTGTCATCGTCACGAAATTGAAGTGGAATGCCATAATAAATGATTTACTTAGTTACGAACCTACTTACTTTACACTGTTAGAAACATGTGCTACTTAGAACGTACCTCAATAGGAGTTAAGACTTGTATTATATTGATGAATTTCAAAGTTTCAGTTTTGACACTTGGTTAGCTTTGAACGAACGATTATCGATTATCTGTGATAGTTGGTTGGTAAATTATATTATCTGTGTACCTAACTGAAAAGAGTTTTATATTCCTATCACTCTTTGAATAATGAGAAAAGAGTGAGCATGCAAAGAATATGCTTATGTATAATAACAATTATATTGTTTATTAATATATAATTATAATTGCAAAACTAATACATATAGGATTATTGTACATGGTTTAACTTTTCATGATCATATAGGTATCACGTATAAGTAGGTACTTTTTGCGTATCCAATCACGGCGTCTCATAATTTTTGGGTAAAGTTCTTAGTCATTCATTTGGATATGTACGTTTCTTTATATAAGAGTTTAAGATAAAAAAATTACCATGTAGGTACATTCACTGAAAGCAATTTTTTGGCTTCTTTAATACGCGAATATTAAAATTTCAACGAAACGATACAAACAACTCAAAATTATTGCGCTTTTCGTTGTTACCAAGCAACTAATAACTTAAAATAACTCATGAAAAAATCCCAGAATAATCCTTTAAGATCATCCTACATACATCAGGCCGCGCTAGGCTTTACTTTTACGTGATCAAAATATATCATGGTGTTGTTAATTTCATCCCAGTTCGTGGTAGATGAGCCGCGGTGGGTGGTCCCGCTCGAGGCATCTACCCGTTCCTCAGGACCTCAGGAGTCTAAATACGACTATTATCCCTTGATATTCCTCCTTGCGTTTATTTAACATGCTCACTCGTTTGATAATTACGCCTGATTCTAATTAACATGAACATTTAGGTGAGACATCTTGTCATTATCTTAACTACAAGTAATAGATTTTATACTCTCCTTTCCCAACCATTTTTTAGAATCAGTTTTAAAACCACATAAAGATAGCTTTGTTTTATTTATATATTTAGGTGTATAATACATATATGCAAAGTATATAGTTACATACACTGGTGAACGATGCTAGTATGTAGTTTTCTCAATCCAAAAGAAAGGCATGGACAGGTTTGGACAGGAGCTCAACACAGCTTCTTTGTGAGTATGCTCTATTGGCAAATTAATTCTCTGTTAGCTTTTAAACGACGAAGCTCTTTGAGCGAGCCAGGAATCGGCGCTTTGAAGTTGTTCTGGATATTCTGAAATTCATTCACTGTTAACATCGACGCTGCTGCTTTCATTACATGGGGGCTGATGCATAAACATAACTTTATTTGGAGTTTTCGAGTCGAAAATAAAACTGTCTATAAGTCATAACTATGCATGTAATATAATCGATTGTTCTGTAGGATATGTCTATGGTTACGATAATTGAATAATTGATAAATATATAATATTGGAAATGAAAAAACTATTATTTATGTCGATAGGAACAATATTAATATAATCATAGTTAATTTGTTGAACAAATTTGAAAGAAAAACATTCATTTCAGTGATAGTATACTTGAAGTCGACGAGTTTTATGTTAAAAAATACAGTAATTCGTTACTAGTAGCAGGTGTTAGAAAATATTAATTTCTAGAAAGTTTATGACGGATAATTAGTCCAGGGACGTCGTTTTACACTAATGCAATTTTTCTCTTTACCTTTTAGTCCAACCAGATGCTCTTAGTTCGCTCGTCATTTTAATTACTCTAACGTCGCAGTTTAATCCTTCAACAAGAAAAGATAGTTTTAAAGCAACAATATCAGTGTCATAGACTGATAGAATCAACAATAATTTTAAATCCTAAAGACTTACATAATTCGGTTAGATATACATTATTCTGAATAATTCTATTTATGTAGCTAGAAACTTTGAAAGCGAATAATTTAAAAAAAATTATTACCGTACTAATACAATAGTGGAACGTAAACCTAACTGGTGAAACGCGGGAGTGTGCTACACTTCTCTGCCTACCTCTTCGGGGATTACAGGCGTGACGTTACGTTTATTCGTAACGATAAGTGGATAGCAGATTGTAAACGGTCTATGTCATAAAATTAAGTTACAATTATATTATACCGCTTTTTATTACCAACTTGTGGAGATGAATTCAATCCATTAATATGAAGGCCTAACAAAAAATTCTTGCTGGGAAGAGTATTCGAAGCGGTAAAGTTGCAGTTATTGCGATGGAAACTCATAGGAAATGGGATCCGTCCACACGTCGAGGCGGTACATGCTCACGCTTCTGTTGAGTATATTCACTTCCGTCAAATCGATAATTGAATAAGATAGCTGAGACGGCCGCCTAGCGCCCCGACGGGTCGGAATTGGCGTATCCGTTCATCCGTGTCGCTTCTCAAGATGTCGTTTGACATTAGATGTATGGCACTCGTGCCCGAGAACACACTCTTTGACTGACCTGGATTATCTTGGGCACATCTCTACTCTCTTATTTTTGTGTTATTTTGGCATGTTTAGGTGTATTTTATTATATTGAAGATATGGCCAAAAATGCAGTGTCAGGATTTTTTGCAATTGTTTCAAAATCAGCAACAAATACAAATTGTCGGGGAGCATACTGAGGGAAACTTCTAAAGTTATGTGACGGTTACAGCGATTTACGTTAACACATTCATTATGTTTGAATACCATTTTTATATAATCGAGGTAAAGTATCTGGTATCTGGTATGGTAAAGTATCGAGGTAAAAAATCTCCTACTTGGGACACGTTCTTCGACACCAACGATACAATCTCCTCCAACTCATCATGATGGGAAAGGTCATTGGAAAAAGGAAGGTGGGCAGGAGAAAGAAGTCGTGGTTATGTAATATCAGAGAGTGGACCGGAATCGCCAGCGCTGCTGAGCTATTCCGCAGAACAAGAAATAAGGAAGAGAGCAGGAAGCTGATAGCCAACCTCCACTAGTTGGAGAGGCACTTTAAGAAGAAGAAGATTATTATAACACGACTGTTAAATAACGTATCAAATAAAAAATTTAAACGAAATGAAACATGAGACATAATAAAAAAAAACAAATGAGTTTATCAGCGAAGAAAATCTAATACTTGGTTTTCAGATATGATTAAGGATGAACATAAATCACCGAAATGAAGCAATGAAGATTTTCTCTAATCAACCTTACATTGCTATAACGAACATAATATTGTTTTAGAAATATTATAAGACAGTTACACGGATAACTATTATAGAACTTATTACAGAGATAACTCATAGATATAACTTCTTTCAGATAACGAAAACCATTGGTGAAACTCAATATGTTCTATAGTTTGAATTGTTTACCAAGTCATATAAATTACTCTGTCGCCGATAGTTTCAATGCTCATGAGAATTTTATCTATAGGCTTAAAACGTTACATTACTCCTGTAATCTCCGAAGAGGTAGGTAGAGGTATGTAGATCACTCCCACGTTTCACCAGTTACGTTTACGTCCCTGTATGGAATAGATGGTGAGCCTAAAGCCATACACCGTGCACATATCCAGACTCCGAACCACTACTAGAATCTAAATTAGAACAATTTTAGTAGTGCCCGACCCGGGAATTGAACCCAGGACCTCACGATCCGTAATCGTAGTTGCAACCAACACGACAAACGAGGCAGTCGAATATTCTATAGGCTTATTTTAAGCTAAAGGCTTTTTATAATTTTCAATATCATAATTTATGATAAAAAAGGGCCAGAAAAGTTTTGTTTTTAAGCCGGCAACGCATTGATGGTTCATCGCGTTTCGCAAATGTTGATATGTGACGGTGACCACTTACGATACTACAGTTGACTCGTCTGACAGTTGCCCAGGCTCCAACAAATTAAAGCTATAGAGATAAGGCCAAGTTCACATTGGTATATTGCGTTTCTTCGTTCGAATATCCCATGGTCAAAACGCTCATGTGTGATATTCAATACAGTGACGTAACACGAACAGTAATTTTAATGCAAAGATTCAAGGACACAGTTCAGTGAGAACGATAGTTGGCTTTGGGCCAAACGTTATCGATGTCCAGGAGATATATCGCATATACGAACATATAAGTGTTGTCGTGAAAAAGTTGTACCTACATATAGGAAATGGTTTGCGCGTTGCATTGATGACGTGTATTAATTTGTAACGCTTAGCATGCTTAATGAAATATTTTATGTAAGGATTACGATGTAAATGTCATTGTTAAATGTATAATTAATACCCACTCGTATATTAATGCTGTGAGCTACGCGTCTGCTTAAGAGAATGCACGCTAAGGATATGCTAAAGAAAGTTGCAAAGCTACAACTACTAGTATACATATACACATTAGTATAGTATACATATACACATTAGTATAGTATACATATACACACAGTACTACAGTATTGCACGCCTTCATTCAACATGCCTCAACGCGACTTCTTTGTCAAGAGCATACGAATAAGAAGACGTAATTGTTAAATAATGTTAAAAATTATAATTTAAAAAAATATTATTTACATTTTGACAACCCTAAATTTATACAGATTGTGGTTGCTGAAACTTTATAAGTGTTACTCGACACGGTTTCTCAGTCTCGAAAACTGACTTCATGAATAACATGGTGCCGCTAGCTAGTGGCTATGTGTCGCCATTTCTTAAATGATTCATGTCACTCAGCGAAACTTTTGATTGTGTTCAATTTGTCATAGTTCCCGGGTTCAAATGTCGGGAAATACTCTTTTTAACATGTGTGGCCAAAAATTATATTAATGAAACATGGTGCCATAACATCGTGCCTGTATTTTCCCGAAGGGATAGGTAGAAGAGTGGGTGTACATTCCCACATTTGATCAGTTGTTATCTCCATAGATTAGAGGCTATATTGTCGACACCGGGCTCAAATTCGAACATCGAGCTACTACTAGGCATCAAAGTTGGAAAAATCTAACAGTGCCCAATTCAGAATTTGAACCCAGGACCTCTTGATCTGCCGTTGGACTTGCAACCATTGGTCGTATCCTGCCGCTAAGGAAACTTGGCACCATAAAGTCTCATAAACGTATAAAATGACCTGGTGATAAAAGTATTTTAAAAGTCCTATCTCTGAAGTACGGTGTACTAAATCCTGACAAGGTTATATTAAAAAGTTTTTATAGGAATAATGAAAAGTGATTTTCAACATCGGTTTCGCTTAATATTAAATTGCTTGCTTCATACGAGAATATTTCGTGTTATAGTCATCAATTGACTTGTTCGATGGTCCAGTGAACGTGATTAACTGACGTTTGTGGGTTCGATTTCCATCTAGGACAAATATTTGTGAGATGAACACAAGCATTAGTTCTGTATAAATAATATAAGAATTAGGTATTTACATAAGTAGGTATTCATTTATACAATTTCGTGTATATATTTACATATGTAGTTAAGGAGTAGTATGGTTACCATTCGGGCTCTGCTTATTTAGGGATCATCGGTGGACACCTTCCAAGATATGTAATTAATGATTTAATTTGATCATTTTATCGCAGGTTTCTGGCTAATCGGAAAAAGGACCGCTCTCTGTCAGCGAATGCGGTGGCGAATGAACAGAAAGCGACAAAAGTGTTGGGGCTGGTTTTCTTTACGTTCGTGCTGTGCTGGGCGCCGTTCTTCCTGCTGAATATACTCTTCGCGTCGTGCCCCGCGTGCATAGTGCCCGGTGAGTGTATAATTTTTGTATATTGACTCCCAACTACTTGCACTATGTGTACAAACATAAATATTTACGTACATATTTGGAGTTAAGTACATTCATTCAATTTTGACTATACGCTTATAGGTGTGCAAAAGCAATTTTCATAACTTTGATTTGACAAAATAGGCTGTCACAATGCTGTATCGCTAATAAACTTCCATTAAAAATCATCTTACCGCACCGGGATGTATTGTATTAGATTATTTTCTGTGATGTAGCCATTTCATTATTTTTAATATATTTTATTGTATACCAGAGCACGTGGTGGACATCTGCCTCTGGCTGGGGTATGTCTCGTCCACTATCAACCCTATAATCTACACTGTGTTCAATCGGACCTTCAGAGCCGCTTTCTTGAGGCTTCTCCGCTGTCACTGTAGCAGGTAAATATAGTAATTTAGACCATAACATAACTTTGTCGAAATACCTCCGCTTAATTAACTCGCTTCCGGTCTCCAAGTCACCGTACCAACACCTTGGAAGCGTCGATCTGATTATCTTCTTGGCGTGTTCAGCCTTACGGCTGGTTAGAATGTAAAGTGGCGCAAGGCTCAAGTAATTAAAATCTACTCGTTCACTTAATCTCGCTTCGCGTCCTTTCCAGGACAAATTGGTCAATATATCTCTCGAACACCGCCGAAATAAAATAAAACAATGAAGGGAAACTCGTAAAAACGTGCATGAGTAAAATTCCAAGGAAATTGTAATTAATACTGACATTTACATCCTTTATACAGGTGTTTGTTTTACAGCCGGCGATGAACGATATATATATATAGCCGATATATATTACGATATATATTAGGACTAGATATTAGTGGAAACTTTACTGATGTGTGTGTTAATTTTATCTTTTATAATATGCAATAATGTATTGTTTGTTTCCCAAATAAATAAATATAGATAATAAATCACTATTATACTCGTCAGTTATACAGTAATATTAATTCTCTGTTAGATTCATACGAATAATGAATTATAACTAACAAACCCCTTCTAAAAGGCTTGCAACGTCTGCGATGCCCTAAAATTTCGAATATTCGTGAGTCGTGACGATTGATTTTACATACAACAATATCTGCTGCCAGCCTGTCTTACCTAAGTGTGGAAGACATTTAATCTTTCACATGTCATCAAATCGAGACTCGATTTCGAATCTGCCATGCTGGCATGCCAGTAAATCGAGAGTCGTGCCAAATAATTCGTCAACCGAGCGATAAACGTTTTGTACATATTAGCTACATAGTTGACGGGGGAACAGCTAATAAACATTTCCTTCGTTTATTTACTCAGAACCCTTTTTGCGAAAGCTATTCAAATGAAAAGAGAAAATTTTCCCGTGGAACTAAGTGGAGTTTTTACGGCGTTATAAATAATATTTCTGTTCTCAGCGAAATTATTGCAAAAAGTGTAATTAGAGGATTTGTCTGAATTGTTATTGCAAAAATGTTTTAGTGAAATATTTTCTTATTTATACATTTGTAATCTTATTTTCATTCTTATTCATTGTTAACTAATATATAAATATTCTTCGGTTAATTTCTGTTTTCATGTTGTTCCAGTTAGAGCAATATTTGTCTAATGCATTTTAAATTGTACATTGTGTCTTGACTATGGATTGTAAAGATTTAAAAACACGTCAATTAATTCTCAGTGTTTATTATCCGCGAGTAACTGCTTTACGTCCATAGTAAACGCATATTCATATCGTTACTTCTAGTCTTTGGAATTGAGAAAGATTGAAAATATAATAAACAGTAATCATAGCCAATAAAACTGACTTTAACTGGATCTAATGTTTTCTGTCTCTTACACTACAACCAGATTATGCATTAAAATTTGTCTATCGAACCTCTGTCTGGTCGGAACTCAAGGTTACTTTGCGCGGTATATTGTCATAGCGACTATTGGGACAAGCGCGTTGTAGACTTCATTCAATCAGAGAGATAGTGTCCATTTCCAGATCTATCTTCAGCTCGATCTGCAAAGAAGTGACACAATTAATAAAAAGCTTTATTTATTTACTCAAAACCCTTTTGCAAATGAAGTCAATACAAAAGAGCAAATAATATTTCGTTTTACCACACGACTTTTTATAACGATGTACTTTAATAGGTTAACTCTACAAGGTAAAAATAATGTTATTTACCGAAGCACGTAACTCCAGATTGTTGTTAAAACAAACTAATATAAAGCTCCTCACCCGGAGGAACGGACGAGAGTGTTTATTTTTACGCCGTCCGATTCCAGTCACGTAGTTTCCGGCGAAGTATAAAATGCAATTCGATCGAATTACGCTCGCTCGCTCGCACCGAATACGCTCTGAGCGATAGTGTGGTACAGTCGGTATCTGGGTAAATGTTTTAACTCGTTAAAAATAACTTTTATCGACAGAAATGGGTGTAGCAATGGTACTAGCTCGAGCGAAGCGTATAAATTGTACTGTATTTTGTATTCGTTACCTTAAAAATGGTTGAATTAATTGTCATAATTTACATAATACTAAGTTTTATTCTGTGTTGTGCGTTTTTTCTATAAAACATAACTATTTCTTTTTTAATTATCACATTTTCTCTAAGTAAATTATTGTCGTATACAATAAACAAGCGTTTATTGACGTTCAAGTCTTCAATACTTGAATGATATCCAATGAACGGCTCAAATTTTATTATGCACTTAAACACAGATTGGTAAAATTGAACTAATTAAAAAAAAAGCTCGTGAAATATGATTGTATGCTTTTCAATTAAATAACTGAAATGTTATTCATATTTAGTTGGTGATATTTATAGTCACTGTCCTATCGGTTGTTTTTTAAATGAAGTTCAGTTAATCTGACTGTTAAGGGTCGTTGTTTCTAGGTAGGGTAGTTTATAAATCGCCTGGTAACAGTAGCACAGGCTCCTACTACTTTGGAATTAGACGATTGTATTTCTAAGTTATTCATTTTTTTATAAATATATGTATTTGCAGCTAGTCGAACCAAATAGGAAATTGAAAAACACTTAATATATCAAAACCACTCTTCAGAGCCGAGTGTCGTGCGAGCAATAAATTCACCGACGCATAACATATTTTGTGTGCCAAAATTTCTTGTATGTATGTACCAAAAGGTTTCACTCCGCCGGCACTGCTTGGAAACAGGCCAGATTTGTATTACTAACGTATCATCTTGTGTTAGGAAAAACTGAACTTTAACAGTAGTAATAAAAATAGATGGTGCATAACTTGAAATGTAAATATATATATGGAGTTCTATCACTACTACATTCCTCTGCCTACCTCGTCCGGGATTACAGGCGCGATGTTAATTTTGTTACGTTCTGTTCACAGGAGAGGTCGTTGCACTCGGTACAGATCGGTCGGCTCTACGCGGGGCGCGTCGCAGCTCTGCGCCAGATCAGCCCTGCCTCTGGCGATATCGCTCCGGCCCTCGGCGATGCCCACGGCAGCGCAACCCCAGCAAGAATCCACCGAAACTGTCCTTATAGAACCACCTATGGCGGATTACAACATGAGATACTGAATCAGTCATTAATTATTGTCATTACAGACTGTGCACTGAGCACAGTGTGCGAAATACTTCATTAATAATAATGATTATTCGTTCCGGGGATATTAGTAAATGATATATTTAATATGAATAGTAATTCCGTGTATATAGTAAAATGCAGAGACGAGTCACTAGATCACACGTATTTGTAAACTTGTGGAAGGATTGTGTGTTCTATAATTGTACGGTGTATATATTGTCATTGTTAAATTATTCATCAATAAGCCCTCAGTGTAAACTTCTTAGCTATTGTATGCATATTTTCGTTCTGTTTTAGTGAATTAGAAGTGAGATTGAACGACAAAAAACAATAACTCCCAGGAATTTGTTGCGAGTTAAGGAATTAATGTGTCAGGAGCACAAAGATATTTTAAATAAAACTAAATTATCATATTTTGGACTCCTTTGTAATAATTTCATTGTGATTTTCTACAAGCATTCTTTTAATGGCCCTTTATAATAATTACAGAAGTCTTTCTTTGAGATAACACAGGTAAGTGTTCATTGGATCTAAAGGTTTTTTCAAAATATCTAGCTTTATAAAACCTACAAACTACTATTGCGAGGCGAAAAAGGCCAGAAAAATTAATTATAATACAAAAAAACAAGAAGAAATGAATATTACAAGCCCCAGAGCGCCGCTATTCAAATTCGTTTTCAGCTCCAAATAGACAAGTATACGAATTATGAACTTGGAACTTAAGGGCAGCTCTTGTAAACTCAAGTACCGTCGTATGTGTATAAGAGTATTTGAGAACGACCTAATGAATGTCCCCATAATCCACTAAAATTACTTCGGTCAAATGATAATTATGATCATAATTGAAGAGTTTGGAAAATTGTTGTTTTTTAAAATTACATGTAAATAGTTATGACTGCTGCGTGGGTCAAATGGTTGCAAGTTAAAGGAAAAAGGAAACGGGACCCGGCGTGAAGACATGTATGTACTTAGAAAAGCTAAATTAATTTGACTTATTTTTACACCGCGTTTGTGACGTGAAAGAATGGTACAAATTATTTAATAAATTATAAAATTATGGACTGTTTATAAATAGATACGGGTTATTATTTATTGTTGGTATATAGGTTGGTGTCAGTTTCAAATTCTTTGTAGCGTATGAAATTGAGGTGGGCGTGTATGCCTCGCTAATATACGAACAGTTGGTAATGCATAAATTTATGCATAACTAAATGACGCATAATAAACAAATTTGTAGACAGTTAAAAACAACTAAACCTAGAATACATAGAACAGAAACTAACTGATCAACTCAATCATGTTACATACAAAGTTAGCTCATAAAATATTCACAATGTTAAGTAAACAAATATTATTAATTTCCTAATTAAATTTATTATACTTCTCTTTTTCACCTGCCGCATAACAATTCTAACGATTCAAAATTGATTATTCATTTTAAATGGTTCAGGAGGTAGTCGTAATATAATAACTGTCAATTAAGCTTATAATTTTGGCCTTGAAAGACAATTTCATATGTCTTTAGTAACGAGTTTAGTGGTTTTGTTAAAATGTGTAATACTGAAACATTTAACAGTAAAATAATTTTATTTTTTTCTATTTTCCTAATTTCTCTTAGAATGTACATTCTAAATGCTTATTATTTATTTGATACTCAAACTATTAATTATTTTAATATGAAGGTACGCGTTAGACAGATTTTCGGTAAGGTACTTTTAAACTTTCCATTTGATTATAAGTTGTGTGGAGAAGTCGCGTATCAAGTATGGCAACTTGCCTTTGCTGAAATTGATGGGTTGTGCGCTTAACCCTTCTCATTCGAGAGCACATGTCCGTCGATGGAATGATACAAGGGTTGGTGGTAATACATTTAACATCACGAACTTAATATAGAAAATCGGAGCATTTCATTAAGGCTCATCGCAAAAATTACAGACATTATTATATGTTATTATGTATGAACCGGCTTGATTCAAGTTTGTTTTTTCGAGATGGCTGGACTAGCTCCGGACCCATATAAGGCCCGTCTTCATAAGCTCCTATCGATTGAAGCGAGGTCGCAGCGGAGACTGGATTTTGTCTGTTGTAAAACAAAATTAACCTAAGAATTATTACTATGGATGCAAATAGCAAACGTCTGAAATTAACCATTTCTGGTAATAATTATTATACAAGTTCATACCTAGTTTAAACAGTTCTGGAGAAACCATGACCGAATGGGTAAATTTTGTTGAAAAATTACCTGATTTGATAGGAAATTAGTAGCCTTCATTAAACAATTTCTAAAGTTGTCAAATTACCTGTTAACTCCGTAAATCGTTGCTCGGTAAGTTACTTAACTGGTCTAGTTATAATATAAAAATCTTGATGTTTACGTTTTCCGAAGAAATATTTGACTAACTATAGTATATTTATAGTATATTGTTTTAATGGTCGGTAAATTAGATATTTAAAAAAACTAATGTTTCAAAGTCACCGATCACCCAATATATGTATGATTCATATTGTGTGTGTAATATTAGAAAACATTTCTTTGTTACTCGAACTACTGTTAAATGTTGTAAATATTCATAGATATCTTGCTGTGGTTCAAAAAATTATCAAATATGGTGTTTGTTGTGTGTGTAATTATGAATGAGAATAATATATGTAAATACAAGTACATCTTAACTGTCTTCACGCACTTGTCTATGACTAAATTTATAAGTGACCGGTTGTATTTTATAACAATGTATAGATTATAGACTCAAAGTAAAACAATGTTTTATATTTTATCGCGATTTTTATTCGATATTTATTCTTTATTTTTCTTTCATAATTACTCGTAAATACAAAAATATTATATATGATATTTTGTATCATTTACGCTGGAATTCGGTAAAATTGTAAGTAAACGTAAATTTAAAACTTTTTTCTAACGAAGTAAGACATGCGTAGTGCGTGAAGACCCTAAACTTGATTAATTATTAATTAAGTAATATTTTAATGACAGTAATTATTGTATAAATATATGTAAAGGTTCAATTCCAATAGCAACTAATAGTATTTTCTTAAGACTTGTTCAATTATAAGTGGATATGATAGATATTTTGAGTATGTAAAAATGTTGTAGAATAAATATTATTTTCAACAAGTAAGAGAACTCTTAGTTTCATTTCATATTAACCCGTCTCACATACAACCGTATGTACATATATCGTTATATAATTATTACTTTTTACAACATCAAAATCTATGCTGAATAAACTAAAGTAGGACTCGTTTAAGCGTGAATCGTTCTTAGAATATATCACG
>DWTO01000821.1:0-18723 GCA_018244755.1 Jemadia pseudognetus | reverse complement strand
ATTTTTGAGGAGTGGCTTGAAGTATGGACGTGTGTCCGGTGCATGGCAATAGGCTCACCACCTATTCCATAGTGGGACGTAAAGATAACGTGAACGTGAACGTGACTGGTGAAACGTAGGACTGTACTGCACTCCTCTGCCTACTCTTTCATTGAAATACAGGCGTGATGCTGTACAATGTAGTAAGATTTTACATGTCTTACTTGCTATAGGAGTGAAGGAAAACATCTTAAAACAGTTGATAAACCGCTTGATTAAATTCTTCTCATTCTGATAAACAGAGTAACGTATAGGGTTGGTGATGTTGGTGATCAGAGCGAACACTATCATTATATAATTGAAAATGGTTGGAAGTGGCCGACAACCTATATCTTGCACATGCTGAGACGAGACTGAAGGATTTCCTGTCCAATAGAGCACTGGTAAAGTGGTTGATGTTTATAGAGAAAACATCTGTTTTATAGGTTAACTATAAATATCTACATATACGAGTAAATCCGTACATAAATATCTACATGTCCCGTAGGTGCTATGTAGTAAGTGTAGGAAGCCAGTCGGCGGGAGAGATCGTGTCCGGCGCATTGTCACCACAACCGATTGTAAACTCGCGCGCGACGTTTAATTTCCGCGACCGTTCGCGTCCATTCGAGAATGTTCTCGTCACTTTTATTGACGTATTAAAGCGTGTTGTGACCGTACCAGATGTTTCCGTTCTAACCGTTTCCGTTTATAATGCCAATAGTCGTACTATAATGGTAGTTACTGTATTGTGCAGCTGGAAAAAATATTTCCAATGTATTTTTTATATTTTCTACTGGCGTATATTACTTCTTATTTCCTAAGTATTTTAATAGTTTCTAATTTCTCCGCGATTATTTGAATTAATATATTTAGCCGTTAGATACTTATAGTAGAAAGTAAAGTAAATTGTTATATAAAAGGTCTACTTAAAGCAAAGTAAGCAAGTTGTTAGTCAGAATCGAATCTACCTAAACCAACCAAAGAAGTTTATAAATTCATGACAGGACTAGGTTAACGAAGGTCTGGGACGCGGGTTCGAAACTGGGGGTACCTGTAGGGTTGATTTATTGCTAATCTGGCTATCTGTAGGCCAACGGACGTGACGGTATTGAAACGAAATATTCCAATACGGAACTTTTTTTAAATATAATGTTATTAAACTTTACATAGACTGCCTCGTTGGTCGTGTTGGTTGCGTGACTGCCGATAGGGAGGTCATGGCTTCAATTTCCAGATCGGTCACTACAAAATTTTTCTAAATTAGATTTTCTAGTAGTGGCTCGGAGTCTGGATATGTGCCCGGTGTATGGCAATAGACTCACCACCTATATTCCCACCTATATTAACTGGTGAAACCTGGGAGTGGGGAATGATAAAATAACTACAATGTACAGTTTAAGTGACAGAATATGCATTAACTGAACTTTGAAGTTAAACAGTTTGAGCGCTTCATTGCATTGTAACAAAATGAGCTTTAAGCATATAAATGACAAAAAAGCTTGTTAAAAACGAAAATGCTTTTTCATTCTATATTTGTATACCAAATACTGTGTACAAGTAACATACTATTTTAATGCAAATATTTTTTTAATATGCAATATGTGTTTCAACATTATCATCCTATAAACAGTGCCATCGCACACTGTCCTCGGCTTGCCGCATTATGTGTTTAACTTAGAATAAATAAAGTTCCTAGTTATTAAAAAATACATTCGAAACAAACCACCAAGTAAGTTTAAAGTGTTGTATTAGCGATGGAAAACATAAAATTGGGTATTAAATTGGGTAAAAAATGGGATTGGGTAACCGTATACACACGGGGGTGCTTTTGTCGCTTTGCGTGTAATTCAATATTAAATGGAATTACACACTCATCCCAGCCCGTATTTGTCGAGGTGTGCACGCATCGGAATCACGTAGGGCGCGTAAGCAAACCTCGTTTCGTGCCTCTTACGTACAGGTGTTAGGTTTTCATTCGGTCGTATAAGGTTTTGTAATGGATTTGTGTGATTTGAACTGCGTTACACAAATGATTTTTGTATCTACTAGCTTAGTTCACTTTTAAATTCTATATATTACTGAAGCGGATTATTTTTACAACATTCCGATTTAAAATCGTTACGTACAAAAAATATTTATATAATTTACTTTATAATACAATATTTAGAGTATTAATAAACGCTGTTTTAACAAAGGTGTTTTCTTATTACATTACTTGATAGATTTTTTAGCTTTACGAATATGTGTAACTTTTAATTTAAACCGAATTTCAGAAACGGGCGGAAAACTCAAGCAGCTGCAATATCTTAGTTGTGCCTAGTCCAAGGTTTATACCAGTGGTAACAACTGGTATTACTTATTAATAACACTATTAGTTGCTTTCTATTACAGTAATAAACATGTTGATTATTAGTTAGCACGCGACATTCAAGTTACGAGTGATCAAATGCTTACTAATGTCGATTACAAAGGGAATTTATCGGAATTGTGTACATTAAGTGTTGATACTGCCTGCCCCATTTAGCGGGTGACGCAATAACGCAGCAGATAGCGCGCCACCACCGTAACGATCCGCGTGATAGCGCTTTTCGCACCTTAATGTACCCGCGGCATGAGCCTTAAACAAGTTCCGTCATTTGGAGCTCCAAGATACTACGCGTATTTATAGCAGTGGAACCGATGAGTGGTCATTTTGAATACGAATTGTCTGTACTGAATATTACTCAGATTGTAGATAATGGGACTCGTTTTGTAAAACTATTGCTTTGAATAATAGAATAAGCAGATTTTTCTTGTTCAGTATTATGTACAATTTTTATAACATGTAGTTTTATAAAATAGGTTCGATCATGATTTAACTATTGTCGTTGCTGCAGTGATTATACTTAGTGCGAAATAGTTTGCTCAAATAGTTAGATAATATCTCGCTTTAACCCCGATGGTAGTTGATGGACTGTGAATAGTATAAACGTAATATCCAGTCCAGTAATGAACTGAAGAAGAATAATGATAATAATAGGTAACTAAATATTTATTTTATAAATGTTAGGTTTAATACTCATATTACATTACTATTGTGAAGGTACCAAAGTTATGATGCTGTCCCAAAGGATTACACGATACCCACATTAAGTGTATTTATTGATGTAATCCTTCGAACTGAAGGAACATATCAAGCACTATATAGGATGAATGTCAAATTAATCCTTAGGGATAGTGACGTATGTGTCATTATAGTTTAATCCTGTTTAAGACTGAATACAAAATAACTATTTATTGTCTACTGTTTTGATTCTGGTAACAATTTTTGTTAGTAATGTAAGGTGATAGGAATCTTGAAAGTCCATTAAGTATTGTATTTTGTACTATGAAGAAAATTAAGTCCGCCCTTTGTAACCTAACTATAGGATTGACTTTAAAAAATACACCTGTTTAGCAGAGTTTTCGGAGGTTCCTTGATGACACTATCTCAAAAGTCCGAGAACCTCAGAAAAGGCCTGCAACAGGTTCCTTAACTCGCAGAAGTTAACAACATTCCTCGCATAGGTTGGTACGATAAACTCAGAACTTTCCCATAGTTGCGGAGCAAGACCAAGTACCTAGGAGTGGATAGCGGATTGCAAATCAGTCCAATCCGGAAACACCCTGGCGAAAATCCACTAACACATGCCCAGAAAGCCCTCCTACCCTTAAATGGATAATGGATTGTAACCAATCCCACCCGAGTGTACAATAACGACAATCCACCAACGTTGTTTCGAGTAAATTCGCTAAAAAGTTTTCTTTACGAGTAGCTTTATTAGATATTTGTCCTTTTATAGCTTCACTGCGGAGCCGAAGTCCTCATTTACAAAGTAATAATCGAGAAAGTTTGATGTCTTAAGTTGTAGTTTTGTAGCGTAATTTATTAGGAAGTTATTATAACTATTTGCCTCTTTATTCAACGCGGTGTTTGCCACATTAATGTACGGCGTAGGAAATTTGTCTTTTTGAACGCAAGAAATGTGATTTTGTAACAGTTTGCCTTCAACTTGATTTTAAAATATTTTACTAAGTCGGCTTAGACTCGTTATTTATATGATGTCCCATATCAATACAAAACATCAAAACATATGCCAATGTGTGTTTTTTTACCATTTGTAACTATATTTTTTTAGTCCACGTTTCCACGAAAACGTGTTTTAGATTTTATAAATTTAACTATATTTTATTTATGTTACTGTTATTATTACTAAAGAATACCCGATGATATTTACAATGCGTCACTAAGCCGTAATATAATCTATAACTTAGAGGATAATTTAGATGTTTGTTGTGATCGACTGATTAGAATACGAGTATACGAGTATACTATAAATATTGTACTATACTTTAAATATTAAATTATTGTATTGTCATCGTTTCTCTATATGTGTGCAAAAATTTAAACGATTTGGACTTCAAATTGATTAATATGTAATGAAAATATTCCGTTACATCGATACATACAAATAAGTCGAGCATGTAAGAATGTATACAAAACAACTTTGTGACAATAATTTTGTTATGCATTGTATATTGGTACTTTGTGAACGCTTAACAGTTTTCAGCGGCGCCAGTCGAGAATCAATTTCCATGTTATCAACCTAAAGCGGGTGACACAAGATCGTCAATCATTAGGCCGCTTCCACAAAATTGGAATACATCAATTTACGGACATTTTTATGCGTGGCTGTTCTTAGTAAATTTGAGCATCATTTAAGCCTAAGCTCTCTCTCTCTATCTATCTCTACTGTTAAGACTATAATAGTGATTAAAATAACAGCTGAATGCGATAACGGTAAATAGTAGTAATAATTTTTTAAGCCCTCTGGTACACGGTTGTTTGATTCCAAACTTGGTACACCTATGTATGTTATTACAGACAGACAGCTACAGACCTGGTCGGTATAGACGTCGTAGCATATAATTTATCCAACATACTGTTTGCAAATACATTCTGCCCTTTCATACTAGTGTTAGAAAATAGCATACTAGCGTGAAAAATACTCAGCGTCGTACTCAGAAGTTATATAAGTCCAGGGTTTCTCAGAATGGAACTGTTATTTTTAAACTGGCTTGTTGTACAAGCGAATTTAGTCTTGAATTTTACATTAACCACGTTAAGAGGTTTTATGGGTGCTGTTTGCCAAGTTTACATTTTCCTTTCGAAACTGTAACGGTATGCTGAAAATACGATGTGTATTTATTTAATAACTATACTTGGGTGTTCATGCCATTTATTATATTAGAGTCTGATAGGACCAATCCTCTTTAATAAAGTATGTTTAGAACGCTCATCAGAACTCATACATTTAAATGCTTTTATAAACATTACTAGTGGTTAATTAATCTGTAATCCTTAGAACCAAAAATATGCTGATAAGAATTATAAAATCTTATTTATTATATTATAAAATTACAATATCATCGACTACCTTGTTGGCGCTAACGAACATATCTATTTCTTGCGCTTGCATGCGAATCTTATTTATGTTCAATCAATTAAAATCAATAGCAGCTCTTGTATTAATAGCGCTTCACAGTCAGGTCTTAACAAAAAAATAGTTCTACTAACATCAGGACTAATCCTTCAAAAGTACCAACAATATTGGAGTCGTAAAAGCTGCCAGGGAAAATGTGAGCTCCCGATCCCAAGAGACGCGCAGGCTTAAATCGATTGAGTGACGTCCCTCGCTGGTGTGTGGGACCTTATGTCACAATCTGACATTGAATATGGTAGACAAAAATATATTACAATATACTATAACGAGGGATCTCAAATTGTTATTGTTGTATTATCTCCAGGTACCTCACGGGTTAGGCAGAAAGCATCAAGTGTGAAATATCTCTATCATTACAAACCTGCTATGCTTTTAGAAAACTCCAAATACAAGATTTTATATTATACAAAATGGTATCATCGGGGGTACCCTATGAAAGTCACGAAGTGTCACTGAGTAGCGGACAGCGGGAAGCTTAAAGGGTGTATAATCCTAAATACCGCTATCTCCACCCCAAGAGATCGGATACAGATAAATATTTATAGAGTAGTAGGGATGGGAAAACGGAAAGCACTTCGATTCAATTTTGTGAGAGGACTGCAATGTCGGGAAAAATAACGTTTTGCTATTAATAATAATAACGTCATTGCTTGAAGTGTTTGCTATAGTATGAAAAAAGATATGCGTTTCAGGATTTGTACCCGGTTCTCGCGGAATGGGATGCTGTATTCTAAACAGGTTGTTGCGTGACGGGCATAATGCTATTACGTTTTACTAACTTGATATTCCCAATTACTACCGAGAATGACTCTTGCATGGAGTCCGGTCTTGTGTCCCATGTATAGCAATAACCACACCTTCTATTCCATGGTACGTACGAGTGGAACGTGGGAGTGCTACAGTCCTCTGTCTCCCGCAGGAATATACAGGTGATGTTATATTGCTATATATCTAAAAGATACATTCCAAATGCGACCTCCGAAACTAACATTCACAGCGGTGTAAGAAAGTGTCGCGAGTGAAACTACCCATCCTCCAGAGACGTGAACCCGTACGCCGATTGAATTGGCGCTCTCGCGACCAGAACTTCTGTTTGTATAGAAAATAAGAAATAAATAATTTTCTACTCCTAATACTTACATAGCGATGGCGTGCTATTGGAGAGACCTGTGCCCGGCGGTGGACCGAAAAAGGCTGATGATGATGACATTTAAATGGAGAAGCATTATTTTTTAGTAACTAGTTTTGCTGTATGAGAAACATTAATTTTTAGTATTTTAACAGTATAAGGAGCATTAATTTCTAGGATTTTTATTTTAAACGTGGAAGTGTAGGTATTATATTCCTCTGCCTACCTCTTCGGGGATTACAGGTGTGATGTTCCTATTTCATACTTTAACTACTAATGTAAGCAAATACCTACATTTATTTTGCAAAATGCCATTGGAAAAGTTTTCATGAATTAATTGAAGTTTCATCGCGATGAAAACCTTATTTGAGTTTTTGTTTCAAGAATAAAATTGAAATCGTTTACTTTTCAGTTTCAAGTCACAATGTTCCTAATTTTAATTCGATCCTTCTCATAGTGATATTTTACACGAATCGATTTAAATATCGTACAGGCTGTATGTTTTATAAATAAATCAATACACATAAATACATATAATGACACATGTTAAGGGATTCTCGAACCTCAGCCATTGCCTGATCTTTAGAGGTTAGACACAAAGAGAGAGAGAGAGAGATTAATATTTTTTTTAATATAAAAGATAAAGTGACTTTAAATAATTGAATAACAGTGTATTTGATGAAAGTTTTTTCAGGACGGAACATTTTGTGGACTTGATGAATGTTAGTTGAAGTCGATTGTAATCGCACACCGGCCGGAAAAGGGTTATTTCACGTGCCATAAAGCGGAGGGTAGAACAAAATGCCACCCCTTTGATAATGTTGTTGCTCTAGTATTCAGAGATTGGACGTTACGCTCAATAGAGACATTTCGTGTCATTTAAATTATTTAAAACACTCTAAAGTAAGACGCCTTTAGTATCAGTGTGCAAGAAAATTTTCAATATTACAAGAGAATATTAAGAGGTCCATTGCATTAATTAGAATTTGAATTAAATTCGTTTATTTCCTAAGGTTCGATACATACACTTAATACATACATATAAAAATACAACAAATTAGTAATTATGCAAGATATACCATTGCAATTAATTGTATTGCATGCATTGCCATTGAATGCATGCAATACAATTGCAATATGCATTGCAATAAATTAGTAAATAATATGTAGCTTTGCAATGCAATGTTTGCACGCGATTGCAACATATGCAAAAAAAATACTACAATAATAATAATTCTTTATTTCGGACAAAATCCAAAGTATAAAAAATTCATATTTATTACAAATATCGTATTAGGAAAGTTTTATTTGTCTCAGACATTTTTGTGTATTGTATCTATGTATGTAATATTTTATACAGTGGTATAGGGTGCAGTAATAAAAGGGGTGTTGGTGAAGACGAAGATTATGAAGCTGATGATACTGATGATGATGATAATTAAACATTAGATGCAATACTACATCTTATTAATTCAAAATAATCGGATGCTAAATGATGGAAACTTGGTCTAAATTTTTTTTTCATAGTTTGCTCTTGACATGCAGTCGGGAGAAAGGTATTCGTATTTCGACGTGACATTGAAAACTGTTATTTATGTAAATGTGTTTGGATTTCATTAATTTATATATTTGCAAATGTTATTATACTAGGAACAATACAGGTAAAGTTAATGAAAGAGTGTTGGATATACATCACAATGGCACGGAGACAACGAGAGCAGAAGCCGAGCTCATAAAATCCTTTGTGTTTCCGCTGTACAACGGCTAAGTAATTAAATGGTGTATTTATATCACCAAACCAGTGCGAATATTCCTCGGCTTGACTGAAATGAAGCGGTGCTAGGGCTGTCCAAAACTTAGATTTATACATTCGAGAAACATTTATGATTTCTGATGTTCCATTGGAT
This sequence comes from Jemadia pseudognetus, assembly GCA_018244755.1. Classification (NCBI taxonomy): domain Eukaryota; kingdom Metazoa; phylum Arthropoda; class Insecta; order Lepidoptera; family Hesperiidae; genus Jemadia; species Jemadia pseudognetus. The sequence goes on along the minus strand of DWTO01000821.1, from coordinate 10,144 downwards.
AGGGAACCTGCCCTTTAAGCTGTAGGTCGGCACTGGTGCGACTCCCATCCGGAACGAATGTTTGTTCTATGGCTACTAGTATTAATGCTATTGATATGTTTTCATATCGATTTAGTGCTTATATAATCGTAACATCACGCCTGTTGTCCCAGAAGAGGTAGGCAGCGGAGTGTAGAACTTACTCCCACGTTTCACCAGTTACGTTTACCTCTCACCATGGAATATGTGGTGAGCCTAGCGCTTATATCGATATTTTTTATTGCACCCAGACAGATTAATATTTGTGCTCATTACATAAATATTCATTCCTTGTGGGAATCCCACTCACGATTCCCGGCGCACCAGTCAGGTTCAGTAATCGCTCGACCAACTGACCATTCAATAATACATCATACACATAAATATATTCTGTACGCAATGCCATAATGTACTTATATTGCGTGTGTCGTTGCTATTCTCTAAATAAAATTATATCTGTAAAATCAAAGTAGATCATGAATTAAGATATATCACGACCCTGCACAGAAGCGAATGTCATCTAGCCTTGAGACTGTATAATCTGAAATGTCTATGCTGTGATACAAAATGGAAATGCTTTTAGGAAATATTATAATACTGGATATCATTCGTATAATACATGTATACATAACTTCACGATTGTATATCCGTGAATTGATATTCTGAAAAGTGTAGAACACTCCCACGATTCCTTTAGTATTTTATACGATACTTCTTATAATAGAATAGGCGGCGAGACTGACTGATTTTATCAAATTTGATGCTTGTGACGGTCAATACAGCTGACTGTTCGTCAATGTCGGGTCACCATAATCTGAAATTATTATGTGTCGGCACGCAAGCGGACCTCATTCTGACGTCTTATCTTGTGGTATATTTTGACACTGTGACTGCTGAGTAAGCAATATCGAATCGATTTCATAAACGTTCAAATGTTACGCCAGATTCGTGAACTAACGAAACGGAATTAGCAGAGTTTTCACGATAGCTGCAAGTTTCTGACGCAATAAAATCTTTTATTAGAATAAACAGTTTATAATTCATCTGCCTATTATCATTGGGGGCAAACTAAAGTATTTCAGGTCTGCATCATGTAAAACCCTGTTATAATACAGTTCCAAAGGCCGTGAAAGACAAATGTAGTTGTCGAGGTATTTATAAATCTATAGTTTTTTGATATATTTTTTATATTTAACCTAGCACACTGGTAGATGGGTCACCTGATAGTAAGTGGTAATAAAAATTAATAGTAATCATAAGTAGTAATAAAAACTATCTAAGAAAATCAGGTTTGTAAAAAAAACAAAAATTCGCTAGCAGTGTTCTAGTGGAATGACAAAAATTGTTGACTTAATGTAATTGGAGAAGAGAATAAACAGTATGTAACAGTTTGTGAAGGTCACAGTTCCTGTAAAATTAATTTACCGACTATACACGGATCTAAAGATTTTCTCGAATTCTTCGAACTCAAGCGAATGTTTTCTGAGATTTATAAGAATTCAAATGATGCGATTATTGATTATGTTGCTTAGTAGAGTCGGAGTACATATTTTCGTGGAACAGGACGGATTACTCTAATGTTGTATTTTTAGAATTATGAACAAACTATTAGAATTCCGCTGAGATTAATCGTAAGAAACGTAATTTCGCATAAAACAGAAGTATTTTGTTATATAGTGACGTACAATTACCACAGCTCTGTGTAGCTATATCGTTAAAAGATTCATTTACAGACAATAAAAGTTTAGGCAACTCTTCAAATATTACAAATGGTTAGATAAACTTGACCATTTATTATTATGTGTTACGTACGAGTATTATCATACTTAACACCTTATATGTATCTTGTGCTATGTGTATATATATTATCTATAATGGAGCCGTTATTCCAAACGTAATAGTTGGATGTTATCATATTGTTAAAACCTACATAAACGTGGAACGAAAGGAAATATCCGGTGTTTATTTACAAAGAAAAGACGGCGCCTTTTATGACACGCAATTTGAATTTTTTTCTTGTCGCAGTGATATAGAAAAAAGCGGCAGCGAGCCGTTCCACACAATCTCGTTCGTTTACTTGTTCAACCATAATCGTGTAACGAGTAATGGAATGAAAACGAAAGCTTTAATAGTCAATAATTGTAGAAGCATTCATACTGATAGACACGCAAATTCTCGAATTGTATTCACTTAAAAGTAGCGACTACATTCGTTGGGATACCTACTAATTACTTGTTACTTAACCATGAATATAAAATGAACTGAAACGGACACTAGTAATTTATAAATTTCTACATACATACATATCGTCACGCCAGGTCCCTTGCGGGGTAGGCAGAGAGCACAGAGTGCCAAATATCCCTATTCTTGCACACCTATCGTGCCTCTTCCACATTCATCACTCTCTTCATACACGCACGCCGGCTTCGGAGACTTCTAACAAATTATAAATATCAATTATAAATTTCTATTACAATAAATAATCACTGTCGCCTGAACATGAATATCTTCAAAACAATATATTTATATACTAAATAGAAAGCTGAGTTTTCTTTCCTTTTTAATTCTTTTCAATTTTGTCTCTACCACGTTCCGGTATCGGAATGCGTAGTGGAATGAAAAGATGATAGAATCTGATTGTTGTATTCCAAGGGATAAAAGGACTGAACACAGTTCTCTTAATTAGTGGCAGCGACTCCAATAATTAAGGTTGATTTAATTCGTAGTGTACTAACTACTAATATCTACAAAACTGCTCGTTACTCAGGCGTGAACAAACAAGTCCCAAACAAGCAAAATTAAATGTTGGTCCCCTTACATAAGACGAACACATGGATCGTGGGATTCATTCACTTGCCAATTTATTATAACACGGATATTTTTCTTTGTTACAAATGATTAAGCTAACTAGTTATTGATATATACCTTATGGTCAAAATAAACGTTCATAATTTAATCAGGAGCATTTGCAAAAACATTTATTATTTAGGAATTCGGCAATAAGTCGGATTTTTAATCTATTTATTTGTTATTATTTATAACACGGCATGACTCACATTTGTTTATTAGGGGTGGTTCGAATAGTTTCGGACCTATACGGTTACCTTCGGAGGATGTATTCAGGCACAAATTGTGGTTACTCGTATCGTGGGCACATCCGATGCTAACTGTATTGTACTCTAGCTAGAGTATCAACTACACTGTAATTCGACAACGAGGGCATTGTCCATAGAGTCCATAATAAATAAACACCTTTAACATTTAACAGAAACACTATCTATGTATCGCACAAATTATCTTTCTTATATCTGCATTACAAATGCGACTAACGAGTGTCAAGCCGTACATTCGACGTAACGACCTCATCTCGGTCGCGATTCCTTTCCTTTTGCCTATCCTTTTTGTCACGGACAAATTAAACATCTTGAACAAGATTAACGCCAACCCGTAAACTCTCTGAATACATATCGCTGAAATTTAGTGCCCATAGGATGTCAAGTATAAATTTATTGAGTGATGTGAGAAAATAAAGTACGAAAAAATTAAACTCAGTTGAATGTATCAATATTTTCCTCCATACCAGTCACTGTCCCGCAGTTTAACGTAATTAATGACCTTGACTCACGTCTCTCGATCACTTCCAATTTACATTTGCGGACACCGCGACCATTTTAGAAAACTCATCGTTAAACGCTTCGATAAGATTGATAGCTTTATTAATGATGATTATTAACTTTGAGAATTCGTAAATTGATAATTTAACATTTATTTCTCTGATAATATAACTTAATATTCTTTATATAGCGATAGCTATTCTTGTGCATAAAACCTAGCGAATATATTATTATATAACAAAAAATTTGCACGCCTACTGATAAGGACTTCCTATGATCTTAGCTTCCAAAGACGTCTTATGTTATGCAAATTGAAACTGAAACTCGGAGCAAGAAATTTAGTTTATACTCGAGTCTCGATATTGTTATTCGCCTGCGATAATAATAGCGCTTAGCTCAGCTTCCTCATTATCGGATGAAACTGTTAATATAATTATTATATCCAGTTATTATCATTGCTATAACTTTAATATTTTCTGTAATTTAATTTAACAAATAATTAGTTTCAAACAAAACGTGAAAAAAATATAGCGTAATAACACGCCTGTAATCATCGAAGAGGTAGACAGAGGATTGCAGTACAGTCAGCAACAAAACATTTAATTAAAAAAACTCAAATTCAAATTATCGCTGACCTTATAAGCCTACTCGATCTATTAACTAAAATTTAAATATAAAAAATATTGTTTCGGAATATTACACTAATTTGCTTGTATCAGGGTTTTATCACCTAAATTCGGAATAACTTTCGTTTATGCCTAAAAGCTCATTTAGGAAGCTATTTTAATTACAAGGATACGGAGCTGAAGGTCTGGGAAATTACTGATTTTTTTGTATCATTACCGTTTCTGGGTAATTACTAAGCGCCGAGTTAATACACTGGTATTAAGTTTGACTTTGAATATCGTTTTAATAAGGCAGTTGCCCACAAAAATGGGTTATTTTAGCTATAGTACTAATAGTTTATTTGTAATATTGATCGATTTTCAAAATTCATTAGAGTTTTTTCATTAGGATATTAAACATGAAATACTTTTAGTACTAATACGCTATTTAGTTTCAACTAATGATTAAAATTAATGCATATCAAAAAGTATAATTCGTTGGTCGTGTTACTTGCAAGTGCGACTGCCGATCGTGAGGTGCTGGATTCAAATCCCGGATCTATTATTATTGGAGATTTTTTACTTAGATTTTCTTATAGTGGCTTGGAGTCTCGGTATATACCCAGTGTATGATAGTAGACTCACCACCTATGCTATAGTAAGCCGTACCCGTAACTATGAAACATGGGAGTGTACTCCTCTGTCTATCTCTTCGGATATTACAGGAGTGATGTTATGTTAAGTTAAAAAAGTACAATATGATGATGATGATAAAGGTTCAATAAGTTTCACAATCCGAAACAAAATGTTTCCGTATTCCTCCTATAAAACTTGTTTTAGTTGTAACATCTGAGCATCTTCATTAATCTTATTTTGGCATAAATCATTTTCGTTGCTGGAATATGGTACAGTTTACCAAAATCTATCGGTATTTCGGGTAGCAAATATCAATAAATTTGATCCCAGGAGATATCCGGGGATCAAAACAGACACGAACAAGAGTTTAACGAAATTGTTTTCATGTTCCTTACGGAATTGACATAGATTGTTCGATTCCTTTTAATATCTACCTAAATTATTGTTCCTTTTTGGTATCGGCTCGAGTAACCCTCTGGGAGTCAGTGTAAGATCCTGTTAAGTCAATCGCTCAAGTTCACAAATACTGAAGAAATTAGTCAAAAGCTTACAATATAATATTGTGTTTTATTAACTTTTAACACAGTTTGAGATACATGTACGAAATTGAAGATGAATCATTTCGTTAAAGTTGATTAGAACAAAACGTGATAAACGACGGAATGGTTCGTTTATGCTGAGAAGGTCCCTTTTCGATGATGATGAGCGATGGGTGTTTCTGCCAATGTATCTAAAATATAAATCGATTTGTCTACGATTGTCGTATAGGATTTACTAGAAACCTATCAAATAGTATTTTAATGGTCTGTCGTATTATAATAAGCACTTAAAATATAGGTATACTTCCTTTTCACCGTTCAATATTTGATGCGTAGCTTAAGCACTATTAACCTAAATGGATTCACAGTGTGCTGTCATTCCGGTCGATTTTGAACTTTGGCCTTCAAATTATTTGAAGTTTTACTTTATAGTTTTCGATACTGTAATGATCCCTGCCAGAACTATTTATATATCTACGTTCACGATTTGTTTCAGGACTGTAGTCTACGGTTTCCCCATGTATTAGGAGTACGTGGTCTATTGATATCTGACGTTTGATCAAGTGAAGGATTGAGTTCTCGTTATAGTTTTCCCAAAGATTTGGATTGGAGCACAGCACAGCACATCCCTGCAGTTAATTTGCAGAGCAAAGAAAAATAAAATAATGTCAAAGGAAATACATATGTTTACTCCTACATTTTAAATTGAGTTTCTCTTTTATTTAAATCTCGGCCTCGGTATTTTTATTTAATTTTACGGCCTCATTATACGTATCATTGGAAGTGGTAGGTAATCATATTTACTGATAATACCAATCTTACAGGTGATGTTTGATCATGATAATATTTACATAGGTGTCTAATATATTGGATCATTGTATTACAGTAACACAAAATATAACGGCCATTGAGCAGTGTTTCTAGGAAATCCTCAGATAGGTATATCTATTTGATTTTGTCATAATGAAACTAGAAAGTCACCTAATAAGGAATATTCCATTTTAAGGAAACATCATTCTCTGCCGCGGTTAATCGTATTCCCTTACGAAATCTACTGTGGTTACCTACTATCTACATCGGTATTATCTCGGTATTTAGGCAAATGTAATCAAAGGTTCCAATTAAATGTTTTGTTTCCGTTGTCATGGCTATAAACATCACCCCTATAATTACGTTTCACGTAATAAGCAGAGGTGTATAGTACATGGCAACAATTCACCAATTAATACTGCAGTATTAGTAGATTGATTGCAGTATTCCGGGTGCAAACAAAATTTCGAGGTTCAACTGGTAATTGTAAGCTATAAAATCATTGATATCCACAAAAGTTAATATGTGTAAAAGCAGCTTAAGTCATCATTTTCAATTATAACTTAATAAAAGATGTTATCAGCACATTCTGTTGCATTTAAATTACGTGCAGTTAGTAATATTGTTATTGCAGGAGCGAGCTTCGTCAGCGCTATTTACACTCCGGAGTGTCAACAGATGCCCGTAATTGGATTTTGCTTATCTCAACTGTGTCTTGGGTTTTAGTGCAAATCTGGGCACATTTAATTTGTAATCAAAGCAACTCCACCGCGAGTTACTACGCTCTGTCGTACAAAGTACTCGCATATGAGCGATTCCTCGTTCAATATGTGATCTATAGTTAAACATATATGTTCAAACATATGTACAAAGAGGTAACTGGCTGGATATTATATAGTAAAACTTGTATCTGTAACCTACGTATTTATTGGCAGTAGGTATGTCTTAGGGTATATATTTCTTTATGACCGTTAAAGTATGCTCGCTCCTCTCGTATTTTCATCGCCAAACTTGACAGGAAGAGAATGCCGTTAGGTCGTAAAAATTCCGTTGTACCTCTAAATTTAAGATGTTGCACAATTCAAATTATTTATGCAGTGTATAAGTTTTTTGAAGCCGTTGAAAAAAGTTTTTGAAGCCGTAAAACAATATTAGAAGTAGTAAACGTAAACAAGAGTAAACAGGCTTATATTTTCTTGTAATTCGTGTAATTTGTACTATGCGTATGTGCGAGTCATGTTACTTTGATAATCTAGGTTTCTGACATTTATGTACAATCTAAGATAAGTTGATTTTTTTACTTTTTTTCCCGTAATAGTCAGGTAAACTTTAAAGTGAGGTAAAGGCGGGTAACTTTAAAGCCATTACTGCCACTTGCTAAACGTTAATTAAAACTAATTAATCACATTTCGGTGCACGAGCCTTAACGGGGGAGGTCTGTAGCTTCCATACTCTCACTGTGAACATTGTCAACTCGGCGTTAATAACCAATCCAAGTTTCGGTAGGTCTTATGAGGTCCTTCATGATTTGACACGCATTGTATGAATATCATATGAATATATTAAATCACGTATGTATATAACCCTGTCCAGAAACTGTATGTGTCTTTTTACATGAAACTTTTGGAGTAGCACTTACCGAGAAGCTTGCACTTCTAGCAAACTTCGGAACGAAACGTTGAAGAGTTTTCCTCGTGTTCTTTTTGAGAGCGTCCAACTCACTGCTTAATGGAATTTTCTTGAATTTCGTCGCAAATAAAACATCTGCTTTTTGACATTCAGTGCAAGAACTACAAATGGAATCTGGAGATTTATTTTGGTCGAAAAATCGATATTATTTCGCAAAGAATAGTTTTAAATAGATGGGAAGCTTTTTACAAGTCTGTCTACATACCCATTCCATGCATCTACCTGCCTGTCGAGATTGAGCATTGATGTCTCTAGTAAATTTGTCTGGTATAGGTTTAGGGAAAAAAAGAAAATACCTTAAAAAGGCGGTACGGAGTACGCCGGGTCAGCTAGTGTACTATAAAACTACATGTAACTGTTTTAATTAATCTTAATCAACTAAAGTCAATGTCTGAGTCGCTGAGTCTTTGATCTGTCTTGGTCTTAGTCACATCTGTATTCTACGGAGAGGTAGGCGAAAGAGCTTAGTACACTCCCACTTTCAATCAATTAATTTTACTCCCCACCATCGAATATGTGATCCCATTGGAAACTAATCTAGACCCCGAGCCACTACTAGAAATTCTAAGTTAGAAAACTTCAGTAGCACTTGACCCAGGTCCTCTTTCATTCACAGTCTTTCGGTCTGTCTTTCGATAAGCAGTCACATTTTGCAACCGCTCGACTAACGAATTAGTCAATCTACCTGATAATTTTAGTTGGCATAGCTAAGTTACCAATTAATATGCGAACCAAATCAATACATTTGTGTGAAACCATAAGCTGTGAACCCGAAACCGGCCAATATTATTTTAATCGGGCCACTCATATTTCAATTTGTATAATTAATGCTGAATATGAAATGATATGTTATTTTGGAGGCCTAATTAAATAATAGCTATTATAACAACTTACTGCTACATCTATCTCATTAGTGCTACTCATATTACTGCTACTTCTGCAACCAATATTACTGCTTCTTCTGGCTCTAAACAGTTTTTTTGTGTAAGGAGTACCAAACGGACAAGCAGTTATCACAACTTTAATATCAATTTCGAAAAATTTCTTCCGCTTTCTAATTTCCACTAAAAGAGACCGCTAGTTATCGGCTAAGTGAATTAAAATCTCTTTAGAGCAACTACCACTATCAACGCTACAATCAACTAGAGAACGTGAAAATACACCAAAGATTTGTGGTATCGGTGGTTAATACCACATATACCTATAAATACCAGATAAAGCTAATCCTTTACCCACATTTAGTCTGCGTAGTTGTAGGAAGCAAACTGTCCTTCTTTTGTTCTACAATATTTCTTTCGCTATTAAATAAAGTAATGATGTACGTTCTACATACGTATAGAAATTTCTAAAACATTCAGGAGAATTCCACGAGAACTCCCCAAGAAATATAAAAATATCAATGTATCTAAAAACCTGATGTTCATTCAAAACAATACAACATAGTCATACTAAAAAGTTGTAAAGGTATGGCGAAAAATTTAAAATGTCTGTAACACTATTCCGAAAGGTGTTTCGACTATGTGAATAAGAATTCGAATTTCCGAATTGTACTCGTATCGTGCGTTCAGCAGTATCCGGCACGGTCTGGTTTGTTGGCTGGAATTTGCGTCGGTCGGCCACGCCATTGTTTTCCGGTACACTGGCACAGTACAATTCCATGAGTATCCTACAGTATATACTGTGTATATGGTTGGTTACCCTGATTCAGTTATTAGAAGTTATATATACACCATCGAAAAATTGTAATACTATATAATTATATTTGTCATAACTAAACCAGCTGCCAATCATTTTAGAAAATATTGAAAAATAATTAAACATTTGCTATGTAATCTGAAAATATTGAAAAATTATTTTGATGTTTCTATCTACCATCATATTTTATCAGATAGATATTTATTTCATCTCAGTGTTTTGTTTTTTATTATATTCTCAACACCCTCTTCTGCTTTTAGATCCCAGTTTTACTGACAATTCATTCATAGCCTTGATAGCCAGTTTTACTGACAATTCATTCATAGTTCTTGATTGACAGACGGGAGGTATCTGAAATTCCTAGACACAGACACGACTAATAAAACAGAAATCAAATTATATTAATACCTTATGAATATAATTGGAACTAAATGAAATTAAATGATATGTTACTATAAGGTTGTGAAATTTTTTTTTGGACATAACACAAATGAAAGCTACAGTAGTAAGTAGAAAGGAAGAGTAGTACAGGATGTGC
>DWTO01000820.1:0-18729 GCA_018244755.1 Jemadia pseudognetus | reverse complement strand
ACCCAGAACCTCCCAGTCCTCGGCAGCCGCACTTGCAACCAACACGACCAACGAAGCAGTCGAATACTGCTAAGTAACAACTAAATAATGTACTAAATAAATTCGAGGCGATGACGAACTAGTCTGTCTTAATGGCTAATTCACCAAATTGTATGTTAATATGTACATAAACATTAATTACGTACATACATTAATACATATATCTTTATTAACTGTCGCGTTGTCGCCAGAATTTTTATATTTATTCATAAAACTGTTATGAGCCTATATTGATGGACGTGACGACTACCGTCCATAAACCGCTCATTCTCATTTGTACAAGAAACCATTATAATAATATTGGATGTTGTCATCGTGTACATTCTCACGTGTCATTAGGTTGCAATTCACTTATTACTTTTCCGTAGTATTTGACGTGAACAAAACTATGGGGGGCCCAGTTTAATTTTGATCTTCGGGATATTTTATGAGCCGCTTTTAGACATTCCATCACGTGTAGCGTTACTTATTTAAATGTTGAGTCAGTTTAACGACACAAAATTAAATTTTTATTTAATGTGTTCATTATCTGGTAACTGGTTTATGAATAATGTTCGAACTGCATCAAAACTGTATAATATGATATATTCGATTTATGAAAATAAGTTGTAATGTGTTGTCAAGTAGACGGATGGCAGGGGGACGGGGGACAGAAGGTTCTCCATAAACTCCCGCTGTATTTAATCATTTTTCCAGCAATCGGGACATTGTTTCCCGATATCTTCAATGCGCAAACATATATAATTTTAATCAGTACATTTCCTATCACACCGGACGTCGTATTTACTATCTATGTACGCTACAGAATTAGAAGCGAATAACTCCAGATGCGACGGCCATACCGCCGAGACAATATCGTACGCCAAACGAGATTGCGAAACACATAAAAACACCATACAATATGCTCATGCTCGCGTATTAATATTCAATGCACTCGCATGATGCCATTTGTCGAGTCGCCCACCGTACACGAATGGCTTCGTACCGAATCATACATGTACTGCGGTTCGCTTTACTTCTTATGCTTGTATATATTTACGATCAATTAATACGTTTCTTATATGAAACGGTGGCCGCTCACACCAAACGCGGATTACGAAGAATAGGGTTGGCACATGGCAGAAACTAAATATCCTCTGTTTGATATATTATTGTAGTTCATATAGGACTTGGGTACCGTTGAAAATATTTAAAATGTAGATACATATATTTCCTACCATGATCACCATAAACCCGTTACAGTTCCGCTGTTGGCTGAGAGTCTATGCGGCTTAAGCAAGGATCATGTGTCGGTGTAATCATTGTGTGTTTTTTTTAAATATATACCATTGATATGTATTGCTTGGTTAATTTATCAAATTGCGCGTTTTCGTTGTAAAAAGGCAATGGCTGTTAATTTTTTTGATTTTAGACATTTTATTGTACTATTTTGTTTCAGTTGTTTAAAATGTGTACAAAAATGTACGTACAATAAAAAGCGATAATTGTCTCTAAATGTTGTTTAATAAATGTTGTTTAACAAAATTGTTGACAGCCCTAATAATAATCCTCCATAATGAACGGCAATAAACACATGCCTCTAACAGGAGCCAGCGATTAGTTTTATAATCTGTATTTATAAAAGACCCCTAGGAGAGTCTCATTTAAATTTTATATCTAAGCAATATCATTAGAATATGTAATAAGCCGTAGGTACTGATGAAAAATTAATTTTATAAATCACCGTATAATATTCCGTTTGTATGGACACGCAATGCTACCATTTCTGTTAGGAAACTTGTATTAACAAAACGAATCATGATAGCCTCAATTTATGACTTATTTTTTTATAAGTTATATAAATTTATAAAAAATTATAGAAAATAATTAAAACGTACCGTAGTTTATGGCTTATACGGTTTATAAGAAAAAGAGAAAATGAAATGAAAATATTTTTTATAAATAAATGAATTTAATTTTTTAGAAAGTATGTATTTTGTAACAATTGAGTCATTTTACTTTTATAATATCTACTTATTTTATACATTACGTTTAAATTAAATATTACACTGTGAAAGCTATAAATATTATAATTTGAAATGTTGTCATCAGTGTTTGTTGCTGCAACATTTTTTAATTTGTTTCTTTAACAATTTCCCAATTGACTAAATTGGCAATGAAATAATCTCTGTATTTAGTAAATCGCTATTCGCGTGGGCGACAGTTCCCACTTCGAATTTGCCGCTATATACGGCTTCTGGTCATTGTTAATTCACGTTTATGGAATTCTTAGGATTTCACTCCTAATGGCTCATTGAGAAAGTATTGTAATAAATTCGTTTATTTATAGAAACGACCAACACTGTTGTTGGTGTGGAGAGTGTGTTACAAACATATTTCTAACGAATGAATGTCATCTGTTATTGTGCTCCAATATTTGACGTCAATCTTCTTTTGTCTCTATTTTGGTAAACCACACGGAAGAGACGTAGATTATATCCAAATACAATTAAATAAATAAGATCGTTTTCCAATCTTTTCTCGACTCTTCTCGTATCGTCCTCACTTACTACTGCCATATTTGTAACTGATCTCCAAAAACTGAATTTCTCTTATCCGTTTCGTTTTTGCCTTTCGCAATATCAGATTATGGAGTCGAGTATCAGATATTAGTTGTCAATCACAAACAGACAGTTTTATGTATCTACTAATCGGCATCGATATCGATACAGAGCGTTCAGTTGTAATCCTTTGGGCATTTTCATCTTACGACGGCACACAGTTTAAGCGATATTCGTTTTTATATACTTCGTTTTAAAGATCACGTGAGCTGTTGTTAATTTTTGATTCAGTGTATCATGCAATTATGTCGACATCGACGCAACGTATTTGCGTCTCAACGTCCATAGCATCCACTGGACCTTATCTATCGACGGCCGCTGAATCTTATCTGTCGATGCGATCGTAATTAGCAATGATATGTAGTATATTGTTATGTAAAGTTTTCAAAATATCAGTAGGTCACGTGATTCTCTTCAAAGCGACTGGGACAATCAATTGGTTTTAGACAAGAGGGCCTGTGCTATTTGAATACATTTTAGTGAGTAATGTGTTTTTGTGTCGATTACATTAACATCTTCATTAGCTTTATCATCGTTTTTATAACTGTTCGATTCTACTTTCGCTATATATATAACTTATTTATACGTGTATTGTATGTATACCTTTCCAATAGTGACTGTCTTCTTTAACATACATATATTTATTCACTGTATTCTTCTTTTCTGTCCTTAGCGGAAACTCACAGCGCCGCCGCGGGCGCGACGCACAAAACTGGTACACTTAAACTACTAATGGGCCCTGGATGTACTCGTTTCATTTATTAGTACTAACTAGATGTAGCAGCCACCAATACTTAATACCACGTATCAGCCTATTATCAGTTACACGTATCGGCTTAAATTATATCGAATTCTCGTACGATTGCCATTTGCTATTTCACTTATGCGATTACGGACCTTATGCTTTTATCGTTAAAGGTGAGTCATGTGTGCGTGCGCTATTTTAGTTATAATAGATTTTGTCAACGCGTAAAACGTTCGGCCGTAAAACGTAAAGTTTTGCTGCCAACATTTAGATCTCTACGCCAGATTAAAAATGCTCAGATGTAGAGAAATGTATATGTTAATAGCTAAATGGAAACGTTGCTTTCTTACGCTGACCGGATCAATCTTTACTAATGGTCTCGTTCCTACAATTTTATCACTAATTAACACTAAGCAATCGACGTTCTTGTAGTGTCGGCGCGCTTGCAGAGTGAATGCGGTGGCAGTTCTGAATATTTGAATGAACAATCGCGAGTGTTATCGCTACATAACAATGGTTAAACCTCGTGTAAGACCGTAAGGGTGGTTTAAAAATATAACACGGGACGGTGTGGTCCCTGACCCGCCAATTGGTCGGACACCACCAATTCACACTGAAGCAGCGTGATGGAGTCCGCACTAAATTTCTCGCGGTTACGGAATATCTGATCCACTGATGACTGAGCCATCCGTGGGATTTATAAAGAGTTGCAATCGTTAATAACATACTGATAAGGAATGAAGGTCCTTCTTAGTTTCTTCAATTTTGTATTGTTTGTTGGGTACAATATTTTGGAGATATCGGGGGGCAAGACTCGATACGAATCAAAGTAATAACTGTCGCAGTGAGCAAAGAGGTGTACCTACTTATAGGGATGGATCCGTAGTCGTAATAGCGATGGAACCAGCATAAACAGAGAACAGTCGAAATGGCGATAACGTGTGATAAATCATTCTGTGTTGTCAACGCCAAGTTACAGATTAATAAGCGTTAACATATTCACATATACAATCACGACTATATTTCGCTCAGGGGCTACGCGGTGGAGTATAGTTCTGCGACGTTTCACCAGTTATGTTTACATTCTGCTATGGGATATATTAATTGATGTTCGTAGTCGTCTTCCTGCAGTACTTTTCGAGATGGGTGGCAGTGTGCACTGGGTGGCAGCGTCCACTCGTTACTGCTGTGTGCTCGGTCGCTGCTCTAGTCACATAAAACCAACTTCAGATCAATGATAAAGTCACATAACGCGTGAGTTCAGAATATAAATGCATTCGTGACTTCACCGTTAGCGTTTATGTGTTTTGATTATTTTCAATTGTAAAATTATATATTGCAATTTATTGGCACACAAGTCATAATAATAACTCTAATAATAAAATAATTATTCTTTACGTACAGTGAATGTGCTTTATTGTTCGATTTTAAAAATGTATTCCTCGATGACATGTCTGTATTAATTAGACATTACTTTTTTGTAAACGATCAAAAAACAACATAATCAGTTGCCGGTATCGACGTGTACTTTGCATTCATTAATCATAACGTAATCTAATCGTAATCTTTTTAACGTTTATCTCCATGTATTTTGTTCGCTGTAAAAGAAACAATCTATTGACTAATATATATTTTACAATTATAGTGTCTAAATTATTCTAGATTTTTTGTACCTATATGTACACCATTGTATGATGTATGTATCTATGGCGGATTTGTCGCGTGTACAAAACAGTCTCGACTAGTGATCTTGTGTAGGTTTGAAAGAATATGGCGTAATTTAATATAAATCATTATGAAATTGAATATTTTTATTATTTGTTTGTCGTTTATTAACAATTCCAAGTATTTCAGTGTCTATACTTCTTGTTATAGTTAAACTCTTAATTTTTTTTGAGTTTATTTTTATACACAATATTCTATGCTACGCTCGAGATCTCTTTAATCGTTTTAATCTCCTCCTCCACAATCTCCTTTAAACGAAATATCGCGACGAGAAAACAGCCGCGTGTAATTTACTCGTCTTAAATGCTATAGTTGCCTTTTTTATTTAACGATCACTTAATGTTGTAAAGTTGCAAAACAAAATCGTTTTAACTATAAAATGCAGCCAGTTACCTGATTTTCTCGTGTTACATTAATGACTATTAAATTATAAGGAATCTTTGGACCTGAGGCCCAGTTCAAGGTGAACGGCGCTGAAGGAAAATACTAAGTGATTTATAAGTATATAAGACAGTGGTTCCACTGACAGAAATGTACCTGCCTCATTCCTACTTCATTCATTATATTCACAAATATTTTAATTTTTTCATTTGCACTAGTCCACCTCGCACGCTGTGGTAACTTATTAGACAACGTATAGTCTGTAACAACTTATTACACAAATAATTGTAACATATTATATAGTTAGCCCTGTTGGTTATCCTAATAAATAAATAAAAAATGTAATAAACACAGCCCTTGGAACTAATGTTTAATAGATTACAGAAGTTTTTATTGACATTCGACTTTTTTTGTAATGCAGTGTTTTAGAGGTACGCACGATGCGGTATCAAAGTTAAGATTGTTATTGTATATTTTGAAAATTTCTATAAAATAAGTACATTAAAACTTTCTAATAAGGTCTAAATATATTTTAATATATGCTTAAAATGTCACTGTACTCCTGATATGCAAATAGATAACATTTTAATACTGTCTTATCTGGGTAGGACATCAGGAAGGAACGTTAGGTCACCTTTGGACTTTTATAATGTGAAAACAGCTGTCAATAAGTTGTCGGCTTTATAGGATAGATTTTGAACTTAATAATGATAATTAAAACACTTTCGACGAATGTTATGATGAATAAAATAGTAGTTAATTAATTATGTACTGGTTAGGACACGCGTGGTTTTTGGATAGCCCGACTACTGTCCAAAGTCTTCCTCCATGAACCACTGCTGATCTAAGCGAGGTCAGAGCCAAGGCAATAGGCAATTCTTCGTTTATTATCTGCTTTTTATTTCCTGCCTAACATAGGATTAGATTAGGTTAAATCTAAATATATTTGCAATAAAGATAGTATAATCACGATAGAATAAAGTAGTAATCACTATAGAACATCTGCCAGTTAACATTAACTAAGTAATGTAAAATTGACGCCTACCTTTAGCCGCAATACGCATACATTTAAAGTTACAACGCGCGAACTGTCCACAAAGTCATGAAGGTAGCAGGAAAGTCGTGTAACTACAAACGGCTGAGTGGCGTGCGAGTCCTGTATCAATATTTAAAGACGGCCATTCACGTGGCTCGCCGCAACATCGGCATGATAACCAGTGGTGTTCCTATTTGCATATACATTATTATGAACGCTCGTTGGCCGGTTGCGTGATGGTGCGCGCAGCGCTTCCTTCTACACAGCGGGGTAGATACAGGGCTGCATATATCGAGCCCGTGTGATGGATATCTGATATTTAAAACGATGTCTGATCGCTGAAACCGTTCGAGAATGTAAGGATATAAGTTCTGAAAGTGTATCATATGTATTATAAAATATGTGTGTGTATTATACAATGTAGGAAATTTTCATACATATGTATATACGATTATTTTTATGTGATGACGTTACATCAGATCCCAATGGGATGGGCAGAGAGCTCGTAGTGCATGAATGTACATATATACTTATATACCGGTTTTAGACATGCAAACATTTCTATATAGAGACTTACATACAAGCAATTTATGTTGTAAAATTAACTGATTAACTCCATTATAATCTCGTAAAAGATATTTAATTAACATTTTATTATTTATTAGGGACACGTGCCTACTACGCCTGACAAGCCGGGTCGACCAAGGAGGCCGAAGTACTAATAACGTATAAATACTTAGATGAAATAAAGATAACTGTTGCAAATATCATTTTTTTTTCTCTTTAATTTAACTTTTGTTCCGTAATATACGCAAAACATGGTCTTTCTGTTATTACAAAAAAATATAACAATTGAAGTAAATATCTATTGCGGTTCTATCATTTATTTTGTTTCGAGCAATATTAAGAAATAAAAACTCGGAATATTAACAATATTACATTGCTTTGATCACGTCCTCTAGCGTTGTCAGGCGGCGCAGTCAAGACGTGTCTTTTTAATATCAAAGACCATCTCAATATAGTCCCCCTGCATTCTATTTCGACTGCACCATTAATCCGCGGGCTGCACCTGCGTCCTCGTATTATTAGGCGTCGCGACGCCGGCCGTCGACCCCGGCGACCTGTTTACCGAAATAGAGCGCGCTCGCGCGTGCCAGACGCCTCGCTTTGTCAAACATCTAACTGGAAATAGGCTGTGTACCCTCGGGGGCGCTGCCAACTTAATTTCGATACCACAGTATAACATAACGCCGCGCCGTATATCCTCGTAGAGGTAGGTAGAATAGTGCGCTGTATCCACCTTCAATTCCCTAGGTGTTTTATAGGTTCTATCATGAAATAGAGGATAAGTCTATTACCACGACATACCATCTTTTAACATGATATACATGTTGTAGCCATACATACATACATGTAGCCGAATACAATTTAAATATCCTTCCTAAATTCTTGGCTCGAACGGTTCATTTGAGTTGTTAATTTCCTATTTGACACACATTCTCACTGTCACATTTATGTAATATATGTTTATTGTTAAAAAGAATTCGCATGTTTTCTTATGCTGCTCATATTTCACGTGTTGGTTCCAAAGGCTAGTTAAAATAATAGAAAAGTGGGCTTATTTTAAAATATTGACTAGTTGTTAATATCTAATTGTGAAAATTGAAGTGATACTAAAGCCATTTAAAACATTATTTAAAATGACGTTAAATTTCGTTAGTTGCAAGTACGTTAAAACTATCCTATAAAATATTTTATACGTTTAATAAAAACATAATCGTGTTCATGTCACAAATCTATTTTTAAAACGCGATCGTTCTGGTATAGTTTCTCTTCAAATGTTGCCATCAACTTTATATGTCTAAGCGAAGAAATTTAATTCAACGTCGTTAAACAATTCTTCGTGTTATTGCATCGAGTTTATGGCCAGGTTAGGGTTGATACACATTACAACACAGGGTATTGCCACTTTCAATACATAATATGTTCCTTTTGATTCTGTAATTTTATCAACAATATTTAAGATTTTTTATATATATTCATAATTTCGTATTATATTCGTATTTTTTGCAGAATTTACAACTTATGTTTCTTAAAAACTTATTATTTGTCTATGGTTTCTACAAACATTAATCCAACTCAAGTGTAAAGAAGGTGTATCTTTAAGAAGAGTTATTTGGGCTAACATAAAAAAACCTTGATGGGAAACGACCGCTTTGACGGAAATCGATTTCAACATGGCAATGTACGAGTTATTCGAGTCGATTTAATTACGCAAGCTTCGGACATTAGCGAGGCGGCCGAATTCGTTAAATAGCGTGCGTTGAAAATATTTTTAGCGATGCCGATGTGATTTTGCAAGATCGTTCAAGTATTATTTACTGACAATGATTTTGGGCCGAAGGACATCTTAATGATTTTGCAAACGTATAGACATTTGTGAATGTGTGCATGTTTGAAACATTTCGCCAGAAAATATGGTTGAACGAAACATCTGCTGTGAAAAGTAAGGATATTTGAAGTTATTTTTTTAGTATAAAAATACTAGATCGAAAAGAAAATAGTGAAAGTAAAATGTAAAAGTAAGTAAACAAAAATAAATGTAAAATATTCTTGCTTTTTTAAAACTATATACTATGGAATTTAGAATTGCTTTTCGGATTACTTTGAATTTCTCGTGAAAGCGCATTAAGTGTTAAATCGGCACAGACGCGGAGTATCTTTGCTTTTATTACAGTCTGAGCGGGCGTCCTGTAGGAACGTCTGGGTGCGCTATGTTTCAGCTAACTTTAGATGGGACCGATCAATACTGAACGCAGACGGAGTTGAAATGTTTTATTTTCTCTGTCCAATCTGCCTGTTTCATATTGATGCTGTACGTATAGGGTTTATTGTTTCTTTTGGTATAGATTGTAAATCTGTCAACATTTTGACTTCTTAAATTATGTACTGCGCTCTCAGCGCAACCATTTAGTTACACAATATGCTGTACCTACGTGACTGCCGAACAAGAGGTCCTGGGTTCAAATCTCGGGTCGAGCACTATTGGATTTTTCTAACTTAAATTTTCTAGTAGTTGCTGTGAGTCTGGATATGTACCTGGTGTATGGTTATTGACTGCCACTTTATTCTATAGTGGGTCGTAAACTTAATTGGTTGACCGTGGGAGTGCACTACACTCCTCTGCCTACCTTTGCGGGATTTACAGGCGTGATGTTACGTTATTCTATACATCACAAGCATTGTGAACACTAACGCGTGTATGTCTTCTAAATTGTGTATCGTCGGATACGAAATAAAAATAGATCACAATCTGGATAAGGACTGTTTACTCGCAAAGTTACCATAATTCTTTCCACAGTATTGTAAGCGGCTCGTGTAGTTTTTCACTCGGTACGCTGGCTGTACTCCCGGCCGTACCATTCATCACCATCAGCCCTTTCATCTAACGACTCTGCCAGATCTTTAATGTATGAACTCACCTATTTAAATTCAAATGGTTCAACTGTACGGATAGGTTTTTTACGATCGTTCCCAGTAGTGTGGCCGCGAGTTGGTTCGCGGAAAGCGCAGTTATTGCGAACGCGAGCGCGGCCATATGGCGCGCCCGAGTCTGAACGTTTGCTTCTACGTTTCATAACTTTTCCACAAATCGCCTTATTTTTCCAGTAATATTATATACAGGTTCGAAAGTGACTCATATTTTAAACATGTGCAGTAGCCATTGCATATATTTTGTAACTGTTGATGTTCAACTAAACACTTGTAAAATGTTGTTGCGCTGTTCTCTTTGATGTTTTATTTATGATTTATTAAACTGACTGTAAATATCCTCTAAACCTTAGCGTGATGATCATGATGATGATGATGATGATGATAAAACCTTAGCGTATCACAGATTAAATACACCCCATAAGAGTCATGTCATACACAAGTGTATTAATATACCACGACGCTATCGAAGGTAACTTTGACCCCCATCAGTTTTAATTCTACTAATTGCATTAGCATAATTACGTACTCTTGCACCGTTAGAGTCGGCGCACAATATGGACTGAACAATTAATATGAACAGGACACCTTTGTAATACATACTACAACGTACTAACTGCTCCTAATTGGTGACCACGGCCATTGTTCCCACGAGGACATAAATTCTATCGAACGGAAAATACTAGCTTTGTACAGCTAATGTTGAGATTAATGAAAGCCGAGCCTATCACGCTTGGGTCGTTGCAGGTTCATAACGGTATTGTTTAAAATTTCTTAAACGCATTTTATATTTTCTGAACGTAACATTACACCTATATTCCCTGAAAAGGCAAAGATGTGTAGTGCGCTCCTATGTTTCACTAGTAGCGGTCACGTCCCACCATGGAATAGCTATTGAGCCTGTTGCCTAACACCAGGCACAAATCCAAACTTCAAGCCACCATTAGAATTTTCTACAAGAAAATCTAAGTTATAATAATTCAATACTACCCGCTCCGGGAAATAAGCCCATTTCATTTACAAGTAACATTTTCTAATAGGTTTTATTTTATCGGTACTTGTGAATTTTTAGAGGTACGTACTTCTGTTGTGTTCGTAAACGTGGCTCGACAATAATACAGTTCACTAAACACTTTAGATGTAGTCATGATACTCTTTCTGTTATCACTCATCTCTTAAGTAATAAATACTTTGTTTAATTTACCTCATGATCTTTTGACGCTCAGCTGTTTGCAAATGATAGGTAAGCGAAAAATTACGAACATGAATCATCCTATAGCTCTTTCATAAAATGGTCAACGCGTGTTGTATTTAATTTAATAGATGGTAACCAATGGTGCGACTGTTGTTGTGAATTTACGCATTAGGACTTCGATTTGTACATCGTTCATCAAGTTTCCTCTGATTAATTTCACGTTTTAATCTATAACATGTATGCAACAATTTCTGTTTCGAGTTAGGAATTCTGATAAAAAGCTGTTCGCAGCTGTTACGGAAGCGTCTGCCAGTCGAACCGTAGGAAGAAATACCAAGGGTCCGGTAGAGGAGTGAACGGTAATTAATAGAAGGTCACGTGGGTCCGTTAGATGGGCATCTCGACTTATATAGCGGCCGTTGCGTCCGGCTCGCCTTTATTTAGCAAGCGACGTTTTCTTGCGTCTCCTCGTTGGTGCGCTCAACAATCGTCTCTTTTTCACGGTTCCCTCCATGTGGGAATTATGGTAATGCATTATTGTCAGCCTTTATGCCTTATATAGAATGCTTCCGTGTTGTTTAATACATTGTACGTATAATGTTTTATCGGACGTGCGCGCATCGGCTTGTTTTTCTTCGTTATCGCTGACTTTTAGTACGGATTAGATTAGATTTATCGTTTAATTATGTTTTTTTTGGATTTAAGAAATTTTGTGTTATAACGTCACTATTACATTCGTTTAGTGCGTGTTTGTAGCGTTCATTATGGACGAAAATAAAAATTATCTAAGATTCCATTATACAGATAATTTCTGAGCGCTCTGCAATCTTATACACTATTGCACGTAAACGATGATGCTAAAACCGCGAAAGCTCCCTAAATCACTCCCGGGGACTGATAAAATATTCCTTCTTAGTACCGGTTGTATCGATAAAGTTACACCATCCTATTAGGTGTCGCGTATCGACAGTCGATAACTCGGGTGCCGTTACGCGGCTAATTAGTGATGTTACGTGTCCCGATTGACGATAAAACGTCTATCGGGAATGTGATTTATTAAGCACACGGCATGCGGCTCTGTTATATCACATTTATTTATAGTTTTCATCTAATGTCTCTAGTTGATAGATTGACGCGTTTGCCGGCCGGGTGATTGGTTAGGCATACTTCATGTTCTGAGCGTGTTATGATTAATGCGAGCTTTCTGTTTAATTGTACTATTATTTAGTAGCGATGTGAAAATGATTCGTCTTTGTTTTATTACATCGATGTTTTTTTTGTGATATTTGTCCACTGCGGTTCTTCATTAAAACGTTAATGGATTTGTTTTACGGGATGGTTTGTTTCATTATTAAAGATATTTATATTGTATACACTCGCTAGATTAGCTCATTTGGAATTCCGAAGATATGAATCGTAGCGTTCAAGAACTAACACTGCGTTTATTAAATGAAAATTGTTAGATTACATGCACATTCGTTATCTGAACGGCGTATTTGAAACGTTCATAAATTATTCCGCTAATTTCCAGCGGCCATCCGGATAGCGGGCGAATTGTAATCGCTATCGGCATCTGTGATCTGTGGCCGCGATGGGTGTTGGTTGACACCGGGTAGCGCGTCCACGGGGATATTTACGGAATTTCCAATAAGATAATACATTATCTTGATACGTTTTGTAACTCTGTAAGCGGCGGTCTGTTACGCGTTGGTGAATGATAGCATTGCGTGAACGGGAAGCAAAATTTCCAGCTATAAAAAAGGTAACATCACACCTGTAGTCCCTGAAAGGGTAGCCAGAGGAGTGTAGTACACTCCCACGTTTCACCAGTTACGTTTCCGTCCAACGACTATTGGGATAGCCTCAGGAGTAAGGAATCTAGCATACAATATACATAAGGGAAATGTTATTGAGAAATTTCCGCCTCACGTTATCATGAGTGATTCGAAATGTTTGAAATTTCTCTCACATTACTCATTCATTTATTCGATTTCGGATTGTGATAAACGAAATCCGTTCTCGTATTTTATTTTATATGTAAACAAAGGTAACAGCGAACGAGCTAATTTAGCTTGCAAACAGTATTGCCTGCGACCTTGCGCGCCGGAAGTTCCGGCGGCCACCGGCGCGTATCGACGCAGGTACAACGCACAGACAACTTTATTACACTCGTTATTGTTATAGTTTCAGTTTATCCTTCTTGCATATCAGTTATAATAGTGTATTCAAATTTTACAAATTCCATATAATGTTTTCATATTGTACGTCTTACGCGATTGTAGATTCAGGAAATTTTACCTGCTTCTACATATATAGCTCTATCATGCATTTATCATAAACACACACTAAATTTGTATGAGTCGCAAACACGTAATTTCATACACGAAAATATTGATTCATTATTGTGTATTTGTGAAATTTTTGCAGCAATGCATATTTTATATTGATTTCCATATTAGTTACAGAAATTATGTGTTAAAGATAACCGTCTCCTAATTGTTTGTATACAATGCTGCAATAAGTTTTCTAATTCATCCTCATTGTTAAGTTATTTATACTCATCGTTTTGCTAATATCATTTACAAATCCTTAGTTCATCTGATAGGTACTCGTATATACATGAGCGTTGGTAAAAAAATACCATCTTCTATTCTGATTCGGTGCTAGGTGATTTCAGATATAAAATATATGCTCCCACCAGAGCACATTAGTCCGTCAACAGGCCGTCACCGCACGCTCGACACACAAATAAACAAACATACGTGATTATTACTGGCGTATGTTTGTCCGCGACTCGTTATAACAACGGCCTAAAGGGTTCCGCACACAAGCAGCCTTGTTTATTAACAAAATAAACCCCTTTTTAACACCTCCGCAGCTCTTTGTGCGAGCTATTGATAATGCGCGCGGTAAGGATGTTTGCTTCAGCCGACGCGGTGGCCTGCACGTCTGCGTTTGTTCAGATCCCTTGTTGTTTCGGTATTTTTTTTATGTATGCGGGATATTTACCTATTCGATATTATAATACATTAAATGCAAACGCAACTGTTGTTCTAAGACAGCTCGCAGTTACCGCTGCGTCTTCGGATGGCTGGACCTCAAGAAGACGGTCTTCTGGCGTGTTTGGCGACACCGACTTAGACAACGTGACATTCCAGCAAGAAAATTATCTACGTTATAACTTTAAAGATATTCAGACAGAATACTGTTTTCTTCCCAGATTAGTGGCACAGTCATTCGATGAAAATCCTAACGACCACCTTTGGGAATACTGATGCGTTAGATCCAGAACCACAGCATATCATCCAAAACAGAGTTATTCTTTAACATACGCGTGGAATATCATATCCACAGCTGAGCTATGGCCCCTGTACACAGGTTCCCGTAGGAGATTGCGGCAGTAAGCAACGCTATGGATGCACCCAATAAATATTGGTTTCATTTTATTAATCTATACAGGTATGCCAATAACCGAACCGGATAACACATATTTTACCACAAAAATATATTCCCAAGTAAATTGTTACATTACTTTTGACCAAGGCTAAGTTAATGGATTATATATTTTGTACATTGTAACATGTAATACAGGTTAGTTAAGTTTCTGCTTGCGGTATAGTAAAACCCCCAAAGAATTCTGTCGAATTTAACACTTTTACTTTTTCATTCAACCATCAATGTCGTAGGGCCGTAAATACCCTTTTCCGCGTGTACTCGTCCTTGACAAGATCAGACTAAATCGCTCCATGACCATTAAGGGTTGATACTTACTCCGTATTTTCTTTTATATTTATAATTAAAATTCAAACGGGTACATAATTAGCCTATTGTACTATACAAAAAGAGAATAAAAAACTAAAATTATAAGTTAAAATTAACTTTTCAGTATTAACCCGTTATTATTAAAAAACATGTAAATATATTTCAAATATTGATGATTTTTTATTGTGTGTGTGTAAATGAATCGTTAAGTCAATGAAGGGTAGGTACTTGTTATGACAAATTTTTCAAATATTGGCGGTCGGTCATTGTGAGGCGGTGTGGTGTGCATTGCGCGTGGCAACCCTGCGCGCTGTCCGGTCACGAGCGCAGTGAAATGCGCTTTCCATTCGCACCTGCACTTTGACACCGCAGGTGCTGAGAGAAATGCCGCCTTTGTCGAAGATTACACTTATTTTGAATGGATAATAACTAATAACAGTCATTACATAAAGCGTATTTGGCTTCCGCGTTATGATTTTCTTTTTTGTGCATCAGCACCGCAATAAATCACAACAAATTAACAGATGTTCGGTTTGTATGTAAGCTGCTTTTAAGTGACGTCATATGAGGGGTATGACGTTTGTGGTTTTATATTTAATTAATCAAACATTATTTTACTAATTTGAGTCAAATATTAAAGTAAGACAACGCAAAAGCATTATTATTTAACTACAAGATTTAAAAAAGTGGTAAACATTTAAGAAAAGAAGACGCGGGGTCACCTGTCAACGAAGTATCCAAGAAAGGCGTAGAATTAATTCATGGATGACTCATTCTGTTCGAAACTATCAACTACGTTTGTTAATTTTTGAATTTAGAACAAAAACCGCTTAAGTTCTCGATTAGTGTGGTTCGTGTTCTAATGAACCGGAAGTTTACATTCTCCTTCCGTTTACGCACATCCACGTGACCGGTGCGTACGCGGGTTTACACAGCGTTTGATCTTCCCAGTCTCTAACCTCACAGATATCTTTAATGACCTGTAAATATGTAGTTAGTAATGGATACAGGGTGATCCTATTAACCCAAGATCCTCATTAGCGTCAAATGCGTCACAGTTATACAACGGACAATCAGAGGAAAATATTTCGACATATTGGCCGAGTTTAAGGTAAATTAAATGTCAGTACTGAGACGGCTAACTTCCGGTAAAAATAGATTGTAGTGACCGTTTTGTATGATTATTTATTTATCTGCGGAGAAATCCAAAAGATTGCAGTAAGTAATGTACTGCGGTAAGAACCCGTTGATAGTGCGTTTGCAACCAATACTTGGGCAATCTGCTGCGTAGTTATGTTTTCTTATGACTTGGTGAATGACTTGGATTAGAGTAGATTCTTACCTCCGATGTATTGATATGCTTTTTTCCTGGTTTGTAAATGCGTCAACACCTTGTCACGAACATCACTTTGGCTCTGCCTCTATCCCAAAATGTTTCCTTATGTTATGTTTTGATAGGTGTGTGTTTCAGTTTCAACTACATGAATATTCATTTATTCTTCTAAAGAAAGCAATACTTTCAGGACTGACCCTAAAATAGTGCAAGTTATGACAAAAACCTATGATTATTATTATTTATTTCGTTAAGTAATATTAAAATTTTAATTTTTAATGTATATTATTATGATATAATCACGCCAGGTGCCTTACCTAGTAGGCAGAGATCACCGATCTATTCTCGTAGACTTGACCTGCTTCTTTAACATTATTATATATACATCTGTTCATTATATGTGTTCCCATTTATATGGGCCGTACTCACTATTCAAGTGATCTCATACAATAACATCTTAAACGCTTTAAACGCACTGTGCATTTGAACATTCGTTGCAACTGAATTCACAATCAGTGACGCATGCTTAAACGGGGATGTATTGTGAGTTTCCTTTAAACTCTCAGTTTGAAAATATGTATAATGTTTCGCCGTACAGAGCTTACCTGAAAGCGTCCGACGTCGGCTTTGTTGTTGTGGCAAGAAACAAACAGAGTTTCTGCTAAGCTAACACCGTACACGCTAAATACAAAATCCAGCATGCTTTCAAATAAACCATAGGGTCCTCCACAATACCTGAATACTGGATTTGCGGTGGTGTAAACATGGCGTACGTACAAAAGTAATATTGTGTGGCGTAAGGCCAGCGCTGAAGCGGTAGTACATACCAATTCTCTAAACAGCGCAAAGTAAATTTTCGTGCTGTTTATAAGTAATCGCATTTGTTTTAATAAAAATATTACCAAAGCCATATGCAGAAATAATAAACGAAATATACATATATACAGTGTAGCTTTTCATACGGTTATTAGACTAACGTAACTGGTGACACGTGAGAGTGTTCTACATTATTCTTCCTACCTCTTCGGGGATTACAGGCGTGATGTTACGTTTATAACACTATGTTATCCATGCTTAAACTCAAGAAGTATTGAATTAAACAAGCAATTTATCAAATTGCTCATAACTTACGCCAACATCATTGTAGAGACAAATAGACACGAGCGCGTACACAGGCGAGTGCTAAAGCAAATTGAACAAAAGTTTAGAGCTAAGCCTACTGTTTGCGCGGTGTACTTCGCGGGGAATGGCTCGCACAACACTAGGATTCAGTATTTTTTATTGTGTTACTTGCCATAAACAAATATGAAGTTGAGACGTTTTGTGTGCATTACTTTTACTATTCGAAACAACGTTACTCGTAATGTCATGTAAATGATTAGATTAGGTAGACAAACATATAGAAAAAAAAATTTATAGTGTATGTGTATAAAACGTAACATCACGCCTGTTATCCCCGAAGAGGTAGACAGAGGAGTCTAGTGTAATAATTCATAGATGAATAAATGTTAAGGTTAATTAAATACTCAGCGACGATGCGTTCATGTTGACGTATCCGGCTAACAGTATTTTAGAATATTTGGAACTATTGAAACTATTGTATATATGTATATAAAACCATAAGATACTCATATTGATATAAGTACTTATTTCTACTTTAGTATAAAACATGTATACATATGTAATTATGTACGTACACATTTTCTGTTTTTAATGGTGCGCGTGATACGTACTCCAAAAAGTTAATGACAAAGTTACTCATTTAAAAAATCTTTTCAATACCTATACAAAGGTACCCGCATTTAGTATCGGTTTTTTCTGGTCCTTACACCCGGATCATGTGTAAAAAGCATATTGAAGGCTTATTATCGAAATATTCCCCGCTGTTAATACTAATCGAGTGTTCAGTTTTTATTCTCAGATGTTATTGCATTTAAAATTCTCTTACGTTATTTTAATATACCTTGTGTCAAAGTTTTATAAAATTGACAAACTAATTTTCTGTGACATTCTAACAACAGTCATAAATAATGAGCGCTGAATGTTAAAATTAAAACTCAATGTATGTAGTTCTCGTATCTCTTAGATTACTTAATTACTCCCCGTCCGATCAGATAGGAGAATCGATGTTTTTTAGTAAGAAACTTACCTTTTAGATGAAAGTTGAACAAGTTAGTGTATGTGCCAATCCGCGCTTGGTTAGCATATACTATGGCCTTAACCTTTCTCATTGTTTGAGGAGACTCGTGTAAATGTCGATGACGACCGTCATGACGATATCAGTTAGTGTCAAAATACTGACTGATCCTTTGGTCGTGTTGGTCGCAAGTGCGACTGCCGATCGGAGGGCCCTGGGTTCAAATCCGGTCGGGCGTTACTGGATCTTTATAATTTAGATTTTTTAGTGGTGGCGGAGTCTGG
>DWTO01000819.1:0-18731 GCA_018244755.1 Jemadia pseudognetus | reverse complement strand
TATAGGTATAGGTATAGGTATAGGTATAGGTATAGGTATAGGTATAGGTATAGGTATAGGTATAGGTATAGGTATAGCTATAGGTATAGGTATAGGTATAGCTATAGGTATAGGTATAGGTATAGGTATAGGTATAGCTATAGGTATAGGTATAGGTATAGGTATAGCTATAGCTATAGGTATAGGTAGAAGTAGAAGTAGAAGTAGAAGTACTCCTCTCTATCTCCATAGAGATAAGATAGAGATAGAGACACAGATACAGATACAAATACAAATGCCGGTCGGAGTGAGGGTTGTTAGGTTTTTTCGTTACGAAATTTCTGGATTCGGTCTCCACGCTCAAGGCCCGCGATAGAAGCTATGCAATAGTTTAATAATGTTGTCTATAGTCAGATAAATGATATTATTCATGAATGTATATTACTACACAACTTACTACACAACTTGCAATTTTTATCTACTGCGACAATAATCAGGCGGAATGACGTTTACGGTAAAAATATCCTTATATATAGATTTTTGTCTATGGATAACGAATTTATAAAGAATATCTTTGTCCTCGATGGTAAAAGGTTGCGATGTAAAACTATTGTTTTATACGAATCAGTTTTTTTTGTGATTAATTGTTGGCGATAGTTAGTAATATTCATTATTTAAAACTGTAACTGTAAACATAACTTAGTAAAATGTGTTGGCGCTCGCATTTCAAGTTATACTTACGTTTAGAATAGAATTGCGTGGTTCAAAATTAGCGCCATAGTTTTCCATATACATATTTCTATAATTACAGTCTTGTTAGTTTTCGTACTTTCAAACAAAAATTGTGTAATAAAAACATCCCGTTCTTTATGAATTTTCAATACGTTGCGATGATAGCGGGAAGGATGTTCAATAAATAAATATATTTGAGCTGTATTTTAACGGTAGTTTTCGTTTTAAACAATACAGCTACGAATGCAGATGCGATTTAAATAAAAGTTTTTATCGTCCAATAGCTACAGTTGAACGTAATAAATTATATTCGCTTCATATTATACAGCTAAACAGACAAAAATGGCGACTGAGTGATCGATCAGTGTCTTCCTCGTCTGTGTATGGCAAGTGGCGCGCGGTCGGCTTCCGCTGTTGCACCGCGAAACTGTGGATCTGGTAATCGGCTTTAACATGGACATTTCAAGCAAAAAAGCCCTGTGTGTTTTTAATTACTCTACATACTTAACATTCAACTGGTTTGTTGTTCGTGTTGGTTGCAAGCGCGACTGCCGTCGGGAAGTCCGAGTTCAAATTCCGCGTCCAACACTGTGAATTTTTCTAAGTTAGATTTTATAGTCGTGGCTCGTAGTGTGAACTTGTGCCCGGTGCATGGCAATAAGCTCACCACCTATTCCATAGTGGGATGTAAGCATAACCGGTGTAACGTGGGAGTGTACTGCACTCTGTGCCTACCTCTTCGTGGATTGAAAGCATGATGTTACGGTGAAAATTTATTTCATATTTAATGTACATGCCGCATCCATGTTTACGTTATTCGCACATCGTGCGTACTCCGTCAGCAAGGTCGCTACTTGACTAGTGAGCACGCACACACGACGTACATTCTCTATTTATTAAAACTATTGTAATGCGTAAGAAAATACAATTTTAATTGTATTGTGTAGCATAGATTGAGATATAAAATTTCAGGTACAATTCTTTTTTGGTAAATGTAATCTATTTTTGTCCCACATAATAGTTACCTCACGTACATATCTGAAGATTCATTTAACGGATTATTTGTATCTGTATTCTGTTTGCGCAACAAGTGCGATAATGTTAATAGCTCGGACAGTGGATAGACTTTGTTACATCCTATTTTTCCTTCTTCCTCACGCTGTATACAGTACTCGAGAATAATGAAGGCTGAATAAAATAGCCTTTTAAGGAGTTGTTCAAATACCGACCGTCGGTACTGTGACATTGTAAATATTAAGTATGTTTAAATAGAATATTTATTGAGGTATATTAATCTCATCTATTTAACTAATACTTGAAATTTTACATGACGTAACAAGTGGTCCAGCGGTGGTCGGAATTCAACCGTAACACAAAGTTTTTAAATTAGAACAATAGGTATTGATTTTAAATGTCCCATGACTGTGTCTGACTTTGTGAACCAACGTTAGCCTATTGCCAAACACCGGGCACAAAACATGCTCCGAGTCACTGCTAGGCGATCTAAATTAGGTAATTCACTAGTATCCGGCCGGGGAATCGAACCCGGGACTTCTCGAGGCAATCGATAAAATACATACATTACAATGAAACCACAACCAACCCTATACGCAGACATCGCAATCACATCACAAGCGTGTTCAATTTACATGACATAACGAACAATTTCGTTTTCATCCGCCGCGAGCAGTGAAAGCGCGCTTATCAAACCTTGGACTATTGGCCTTAGAGCCATCAG
This sequence comes from Jemadia pseudognetus, assembly GCA_018244755.1. Lineage (NCBI taxonomy): Eukaryota > Metazoa > Arthropoda > Insecta > Lepidoptera > Hesperiidae > Jemadia > Jemadia pseudognetus. The sequence goes on along the minus strand of DWTO01000819.1, from coordinate 16,282 downwards.
TGCAGTGCGTGAGGTAAGAACAATCGTTATCATTGAATGATTAGACAAAAACATTGATTGAAAATATTTTAAGAGACAAGTTCCATTAAAAACGATGTTCCGTTTTTAATTTAAGAAACGCCAACACATTTGCTCGTGTCAATGTCAAATAACAATGGATCGTTTGAACGAATTCTATAGAACATTTTTTTTAATAACAAGGGGATTTATCATTCTCCCTGCATAATTAGTATTTTTCAAACTTTCAAAAGTAATTTTCTGCATTCCTACATTTATCTAACTTTCTAAGGCAGTATAACAATATGGAGAAATCAGTTCAGGTTGTTGCTTCCTAAATCGCAGTTTTAAACCTATGTAAAAATGTCATTGTAGCCTTCTAATTTTAAAGAGAGTCAAGTGAAACATGACAACAAGGATGATGATGGTAATAATGATCAAAACGATAACTTTTATTTAACATTTGATGACATCAGCTTCATTACAATACAATATTGTTTATTGGACACTAATTTACAATAAGAAAATGAGAAAACAATGGCAAAATCCGAATATAGCATGCAATAGGCAGCCATTATCTGAAAGTGTACTTAGATTTGTCCAGAACCACATACAATGTTTTCTTCAGTGTGTTCATGGTGACATTTTGCCTGTCTTGGCTTGACAAACTTGACTTCGCCTGAGCTAGCTTGACACGCTCTGGCCTCGTCTGAACCTAACCTACCGTCCTAAACCTAATATGGTCAGGCCTAAACGTAAATCTTATTGCTGCATGTGTTGTTTAACTAGACCCGCCAAATGCTTTTTATGTAAGTACAGGCGTGGATAGAGGCAGAGCCGCTCGCTCTGCCTCTGTGTTCTTGATCGACGTTCGAAAAATTGGCGGGTAAGTTAGCGCGGGCGCCGGAGTGTCAGCTAAACAATTAATAGTAAAAAAAACTTTAAACATTTTTTTCATCCTACGGCTGCTAGAATCTTTACACCATACTTTTCCACTCCAGTTCGCATTTTTAGAACTTCATATCATGGAACCCACCAGATCAAACTTTATTGACTGGATAGAGGTAGACTGTATATCTAATCACTCTGAATAACCAGTCATTTCTTAACTAAAGCTGGCAAGGTCATAGAAATAAATGAAAAGTACAGACAGAAAAAAAAACAAAATCGTAGTTTTTACAAGTATTATATTTAATTCACAATTCAGATAAAATATTTTCACAGAAATTCAGTTACAAGACCCCAAATGGAATCTCCCAATTAACATTATCATTTATTCGGTTATGACTGATTGAAGATATAAACTTAGTCAATACTACTACTACTTCCAATACAAAGTGATACACTGACTAAATGAAAGGCTCACACACATCATGTCAAAGTTAGTCTACACATTGTACGACAAACTGTGTAAAGGTATTTGTGAGTTTCATGCACCCTCAGCTATACTCAATAGTATACTCAATACTTACAATAAGATACCCAATTAAATGAATAATTAAATAAGGATAATTTTCATTCCAAGAAGGTTTTATACACAATGCATTAACATTGATATTAAAATAAGCCCTTTACGAGGTAGGTATAGGTACAGGCCACTGAGTGCCAAGTGTGTCTAGCCTCAAACACATGAGGCGATGATGTAACAAAAATTATCATTATAAAATTTGCCCCACATTTACAAATTATCATCAGTGGCAAATTAACCATAGAGCAAGAGTAGCTTTTCTTTGGGCCCCGCCAGCGCAAAGATTTATTTTGTATGAGGTATAGTCAGTTTTCTGTTGACAGTTTAATCATAATTATTTAAAAATGACCAAGGTAGTGTCTGACTTTCTGTGCTCGCCAGTCAGCGACCAGCAAGATCAACAGTGGTCTACTGTACTATTAAACAACTAGGACATTTTAACCTACCGATGGCAAATCAATATATTCATTTTAAAACTTAGGAACCATAACCCAAACTAAAGAGCCAATAGCAACACAAGAGCCCCTCGATAAAATTCGCTGCGAGGAACGCGTTGGCTTAGTCCACCACTGATCACCATCGTACAATATGCCACGCAGATGCGGCGTTAGCATAACACTTGAGCAGTTGTGACGTCGCGAGCTGCTTTGTAGCATGACGTCCTCAGCTCCTGTTGTATCTGTTGCCCCAGCCCCGGCGGTGGTCGTCCTTGTACTCGTCCATGTCGCGCTGCCGCTGCAACTCCTCAGGGTCCTCCTCCTCCACCAGCCTCTCCTGGGGATGCGGGCAGTTCATTAATCATTAACATCATATTAAGCATGGTATACGTGAGTTAATGTAGTTATTTATGTATATATTTAGAAATTCACAAACACATGAGTGTTTGATATCCGTCTCTTTAGCGTAAGATCCACCCAGCTTGAGATTGGCTGCCAAGTTGTATTGTTCTAATTAATTATTATTGCAATTAAAATTAACACATAAAACACACAATTTTTTTCCTATTTTCATAGAAATGTATATGAACTAAAAATTAATTTTAGAAAGAAATAAAATTGTTATTGACACTTGTCAAATTATCATAATAATATTTAAATATACACATTTGTATTCATGAATACCTTTCTCACTTGTTCGTCTTCGTCCTGATCAGCGTCGGGGTTTTGTATGGTGGCGTGCGGTATGTTGCTGGCGGCCGCCGGGAACCTGCCACAGAATTCATCAGTGTTACCATTTACCCTTTTATCCGACCACTGTTGGGCACCGGTCTGTCTCAGAATGGGAAAGGTAGGTCGTAGTGTGCTCACTTATTAATTAAATCAACACTAGATTGTTACATTTCACGAATACAGTGCATGATGCTTACGAATACAGAGCGTGATGGTCACGAATACAGTGCATGATGGTGTATACCTTCATGTAGCATGTAAGATAGACAGTAGATAGTGATCTACCCTCATCTCTACAGCTAAGCTAAACGAACAGTGGCTAAAGATTTGTACGAGAACTTTCTGAGGATGCGAGTATCGATACGTGGGGCGTGCACTCACAGGCCGTCGCGCACGCGCTGCTCGTAGAACTGCTCGATGGAGAGCGCGGGCGGCGCGGGGTAGCCGGCGCCCAGCACGGCGGCGCGCAGCGCCTCGCGCGTGATCGTCACGGGCCGCAGCGGCCGCGGCGCCGCCTCGCGCCTCCGCGGGCCTGCCGCACACGCGACACGTCACCGACATCGAGGCAGACCATCAACTAAACATTACTACCTCGCAGTGTGCCTGCCTGAGTGTCTGCACTGCTACGCACTGTCATAGCCCAGCCTGGTATTGTCTCTTCACATAGCTTTGGGGTCATCCATAAATTAGATAACACTATCGGAGGAGAAGGGGAGAAGTGTGACAAAGGAGGGGTCCTGAGTTTCGTGACGTCACATTTCAAAATACAACACATCAAGTTGGTAAGTTTATGGAAAAATAGTAAAAAAAATAATATCGCAACTCTGTTTAAATTTAATAATTTTCTAGGTAAAATTACAAAATATGTGATGTCACTCTACGATGAGTTGAGCAATCTCCCAAGTGAGACTAACTTTGACAAGGACATAGGGGGGTCAAAAAATCATTAAATTCTTGTGACATAGTTTAAGGGGCTATCCCTTATACTATTTACGATTTGAAGTAGCTAGAGTATACCTATTAATGTAACGGTTTTTAAGACTTCCACAGGTATGAGAAGAGACTTGCCCACAGAACCGGGCTATAAATTACTTGGGACAATACTCACTTGACCCATGCTTGGCCATGTACTCCAGGATTGGCTTCTCCTGCTCTATGCTGTTCAGCTCATCCAGTGCTTGATTCACAAACGTCTGCAACATTGTCAAAAAGTACTCCCTTTTTGTCTCGTCGTCTACATGGGTCTCCGACATCGCTTTTGACAGGTTACTCAATTTACTTTCCAACTGCTTCATCTCCTTGTATCTCTTGATTTTAGCTTCTCTGGATTGTACCTAAAAATGAATGGAAAATTTGTGTAAATTACGACAAGTATTCAATTATTGGTATTATATCATAATTTTATGACCAATACCCCTTCCCTGGCCGCCTATGAGCAGTAGCACAGGTGGTATAAGAAGTGGTACTCTGAGAACTCCGATCTGCATGTCAAGCATGGGCATTATGAATGTAACCCCAGAGGAAAGGCCTTAACCAACAGTCAAAACGGTCTAGTTGATCGAGAGACTGGTTTGTTACTTGAGTGGTTACAAAACAAGACTGCCGATCAAGTGATCCTGAGTACAATTCCTGGATCAGCTACTGGGGAATTTTTGTAACTTTTATCTAGTTGAAATTTCTTGTGGTAGCACAGAGTATAGCAATAGGCTCATCGAATTCCATGATTGGATGTAAATGTAACTGGTGAAATGTGTGAGTGTATTACACTTCTCTGCCTACCTCTTCAGAGATAATAGGAGTGATTATGTTACAATCAATGTTAGTTTAGAAGTTTAATTTAGTATGTCTGGATCAGAATTAGGAACAAGAAGAATGTAGGGATTCCTTTACATAGAAAGATCACATGATAATAATAAAAATATACGATTACCATCTGAGTGATCTTAGCCTTTTCAGTTTGAGGTTGATCTATTGCCTGACTGGTGCTTGGCTGAGGGATCTCCACGTCAGTCACACCATAGTCTTTGCATCTTTGCAGGAAATCTCTGAAATTGACAATGTAAGTTCATTATCAACATTATAATCATATGCAGTATAAACTCTTTATAATGAATTTCAAGGCACCAAGCATATTTTTCGTTTTCGCTATGCGGAGGGAAGAGAAAAAATAAACCAAATATAACCAAATTACAATAATTTCTAATTTAATTATTATCAATAGGTAAATTATTCTAAACACATATTCCGTTAACTTTGCCTGATGTGTTTTGCTATGCTAATATTTGATTTGAATTTTTGTATAATTTTTTAAGTTCAGTAACTGATACCAAAATTTCCTACAGACAATGTAATCTAAGATTAATGGCCAATTAACAATAACAAAAGCCAGATGCCATTTATGAGCTCAGGTATCTTTCTTAGAAATTTCGACAACTCAAAAGAATAGTTTTGTATGCAGATTATAAAAACAACTACACTTTTAAATATGTTGTTGAGGTCTAAATATGAAAATATTTCTTCATAACAGAGAATGGCTGTGAATTAATGTATGGGTTTTGTGTTAAACCAATGACATTGTTTTCTGTGTTATAGAGAGTTTTCATTATAACGAATGTTATAAGGAGTTTATGCTGTATATGTTCATTTAGATGAAATAATTAATCTCTTAGAATTATTAGATATTGGACTCAACCCATCGACTCAAGGTATTAATAGTATTTGTGTATCGAAACAGTGCTGAGAGGAACTTTCCACCAATTTTTATTAACTTGGTGGTGTGTGGTTAGAGTGACAGTCAGGAATTTTGACTTCTCATCTTTGCTAGTAAACGGTATTGGTACAGGAAAATAAGTACACTTAAGTTTTTTGTATATTGGTACAACTAGATAAATTTTTAAGTAATAATAAGTTGTATAATTTATATCAGTGTCATGAACCACTTACTTAAAATATACCTCGGCCACTGTAATATGCTCCATTCGTGACTGACCAGTGATCTTCAAAACCAGTGTACCGAGTAGAGCTGGCAGCAACAGGTACTGCAGGTGCTCAGTGGGCAGCTCCTCGATGCTTTCATTCTTACTGAACATGCCAGAAAGAGACACAAGGTTTGTGGCATCTTCAAATTTTGTTATGGCTGTTTTTATATTTCTCTGAAATGTAAATATTTTAATTGTTGAAACTCTTTTATGTAGTGTGTCAGTAGTCATCTTGGTCGCAAGCGCGACTGCTATTCCATAGTGAGACGTAAACATAACTGGTGAAACGGGGCAATGTATTACACTCCTCAGCCTATCTCTTCAGAGATTACAGGCGTGATGTTAAATACGGAAAAATTCAGTCATACTATCCCTGTACAATGTTGACAATAATGCAATACCACGGGTCCAACAAAATGTACACTTACAATATTAGAATCCCGTGATATTATGATAATTATCGCATTAAAAAGTAAACACTATAACTAGTCACCTGTGTGGTTTCACTACCGGTATCTTCGTTGCTATCGTTCAAGGATTTGAATAATTTCATTGCGTGATCGAATACATCCTTAAGTGTGTCTTCGCCTTTAGAGTGCGAAGCTTCGGTTTCAGACATTGTGCTTTTCTCAAATAATAAAGGTTTTTTATAATTCCCTTGCAAATCTACAAGATACTTTCATCACACATCTTATATGAAAATGACGTGACATTGACAGTGACATATTGCTCCTCTGACATAATGAAAAGAATTTTAACAATGACGTACATGTCATTAAAACTATTTTCCTAATATTACACCTCAATAAAAACAATTAATAGTTTTAATAACGAAATGGAAAATATTAATTTGTACATAATATGTTTTCAATATTGAGTTATGAGTTATTACGCTATAAAGCACTAAAAAAGTAAAATAATGGCGCCTGTCTAATTTAGGAACGCAATAATACGAACTCATACGAAGATGGTTCAGTACATGAGACACAAAAGGTTTAAAACACATTAAATAACAAATTATTATACCAATGCATACCACGCTAATTATATATTGACCAATATGGATGTTATTTCGCATTATTGTATGCCTAATTACGGTCCTCATACATATGAAAGGGAAACTGTTTTCTGTCGTTTATTTACATATTTTACTTGCATTGAGATTAGCGATGTATACACTGTATACAATACATATACACTGAAAATAGTAATAGCTTACATACGTTATGGTCCCATATCTATTGATAAAGACTACATGAATATTACTATACCCACTAAGCAAATATTGATATTAGCAGAAGCAGAACCAACATAAATTAATCACGGCAAATGCCGTAAACAAAATTATTACATATATACTGAATATTTTACTATGCATATATATGATACTACCTTTAGATTTATGTCATGTTAATTTCAAGAGAATATTACACCAGTATTTAAATTGTTCAGTATTAAAACTGTCGTATAAATATTTTCAAGATGGTTTAACGCTTTATATTGTTGCTCTGGTAAATGGAGTTATGTGCTAAATGGAGAGAAGTTGCCGGCAAGCACTCTAATAAGTTAGCAAATACCGCGATAAATGTTCGATTAATCACAAAAACAAGTTAAACTCCGTTAAAATTTGGAAGAACATATCCGCCGCTTGAAATACCAATTACAACAAGGTAGTACCTGGTATGATACCTGTTCCTTTTCATTCTTCCCTTAGCATTCGCCTACCAGTAATTATATTGACGTCACTGAACTCCTATTGTAGAATAATAAATATACATGTAGAGTAAAAAGCAAACTACATTTTGGTGATGTTACACAAATATCGATTTTTTTTCAACGCAATGTGTATTCTTCTGTTTCATGCCTTCTATAACGTATTTGTTCATCTGGCATTACCGACTAATTTCTTGCTACATTCTTGTGACCTTATACAATCACGTATTAATTATTGTTCTAATGTCCCGCTCGGTCTCCTACGGGATAAGCAGAGTTTTTAATGTAGAGTAACATTGTCATCATTCCACTTAATAACGACGATGACACTTTGATAGAAAATACAAAATATTAAAATTATTAGCTGTGAGTTTCGAAACATTTATATATTTCTGCATTTACACATTCATTTGAAATATTTACATTGTTCTTACTTAACACCAGCTTTAGTTGCTGTAACATTAACCCTTTTCATGATCATATTTCCATGCAAGTTGTCAACATGATGGTTTAGTTCGCTGTTGTATATGAACAATATATTGTCGGTTATCGATAATAACCATAGCAATGGCACTGCACTAGAGCACGAGTGTCGAAGCCACAGTTAGTCCGGAGTTGCCGGCGAGGGACAGTGCACGGGCCGTGTCGAGACGTCATGTAAGTTTTTATGTCATTGTGTGCGTGTGGCATTATGCGAGTCGTTCTTAACTGTTGACATTGTTTCTTTACTCTACACTTTTGCTTTACTGTTCTTTATATAATGTTGATTTCCAAAAACGTCGTATGTTCTTTGTTAATTCATACGATCATAACGACAAAGGTTGCACATAACGAATATCAGAACATTTGGAGAACTTTTGACTTGTTATTGAAGTGAAATTAAACAACAATTGTATGTGTTTACGTTATTGTGCATGTGTATGGTTAGTAATTATGGTGTTTACTGTTATATATCAAGCAATCTACGCGTTCCTGTAATGTTTTTACTTTTTATTTTCATTTACATACAGTGTCTTTTACCATTGTGATAATAAAAACCTTACCGCGTATTTTATTCTCACGTGATTTTGATATAGGTACCTACAAATTATGTACAATTTATACACTGTAAACATATCTTACCCAGAAGACATACTCTTGGAGCAATAAATTACTTTAGTCTCACATAACACACCCTTATGATATGAGAGAGAGTTACTTACATATGAGAGAGATACACTTCGGTACCTACTACCTAGCTACCTACACTTAGTACCTAATTGCTTTATTATAAATATTATAATATCTTATAAGGACTCAAAAGGGTTTGATAGTAGAATTTATAAAACAATGATGTACAATAACGTTATCTGAACAATGAACCAATTCATTCAGTTTGTAAGATGATGTAATAATATTTTTTTGTTCCTAAAATCCAAGATCTGGATTGAGAATATTGATTTTTCCGGCTAGACAGAATATAGAGTTTAAGCGTTTATCAAAATAAATTTTCAGTCTGTTTTGAAAAGATAATTTCAACATAATATCTCACTATTTCTCATTTAATCGTATTGGACCATCCATAAATAATTTAACGTAACTGCACGCCTGTAATCCTCGAGGAGGTAGGCAGAGGAATGCAGAACACTCCCACGTGTCACCGGTTACGTTAATAATTTAATTATTCGATATTTATAATGAAACGAAATTACAAATATTACGTAAAAAACCTAAAATCACGCTTGTTATCCCCGAAGAGGTAGGCAGAGGAGTGTAGTGTACAAATATTACAAATTTAAATTATTAAATCACTTTAGTAAAATATTTAAGCGATCATAAACAATATTTGCTATTCAATAAAATAGCACATCGCGACATTGACAACATAGTTGTTAAAGGAACGTTAAATATTCGTTATGCCATAACCTATTCAACAACTTAATATATGACAACAAAATATTGGAACATCTCTAAGGGAATTTTCGTGGGTAACTTTACCAGACTGGTAAAATTACTCACGAACATTGGCACTCATTTAGATTATAATGTTACACACTATTGTTAAGATTATAATTGAAACTTTCCCGCGCGAAAATGTCACATGCCCTAAGGAAAATTCCACGGAGAGATTCCGGGTTTTCGGCGGGATATGCGACTTGCTATATACAGAAACTGAAACGAATAAGACGACGCAGCTACGCACTTTAATAAAAAAAAAAGAATAAAACATAAATATAGAGCAAGCCTATAGATATCGTAAATAAAAAAAATGGAATGTCACTTGGCGCGTTCGGATTCTATTATTGAAGGTATATTTGGCCCATTCGTACATTGATTGCAATTACAAAACATCTCAATTATGACTTGAATGTAGCGGTAATTCCTAGTAACAAATTTTTAGTTTCATAGAAGGCATTAATTGGTAAAATATCAGAACCTATTAAAATCTCTTCAATCCAACACATTAGTTATACGGCGCTCTGAGTAATTAAACAATTAGAGATGTACTCGTATGTCGGTCGTTGGTGTAGGAATCACAGGGCAGGTTATTTTTTGGAACAAAATTAGAGAATGAGAGAAATTCTTAATAAAACTGTTGAATTCTAGATACTATGACTTTCATGAATATTTAATTTTTACTACAACATTTCCTTTATAAACAAATTGTGACAGATTTTCGTAAATAAATTAAAATCTTACAATTGAATTGATTCAATTCTAGGTTATTTCAATAATCTCTATAAATGTAGGAAGACTGGCTCCTGGCAGTAATGCTGAAGCATTGAAATTTGTACGGATTAAAAAGAACAAATATTTAAATTTCGTATTTCGAACAATGCTTGAAACTTGGAACGTGGAAAATTGCAACGACGTTTTATCCGGCAAATAAAAACCAACCACGTTATAATATACGCCATAATAGGCGCCGTCGCAAGGCGCATTGAACGGAAGTACAGCGAGTGACCTCGCGGAACAAGAATATCTACTGCCATCAAAGCAATTCAACAGATTGCAAAGCTATGCAATATAAAATGCAAGCATTTTGAAATTATTACATGTATTAATATATTATTTTATTTGAAACAATCTCGTAGCATAGAAGACGAGACGCTGACGTAAACATATAACATAACAAATACATTGCAAGCGTCTAGTGGAATGGCATTAATTAACACTTTATCATAGAAAGCTATAACATCTATACTACATCAGCCTAAGTTAAAGTCGTAGGCAAATGTTAATAGTTATATTTTTAAATTTACAAAAATATAAAACATAGCATCATATATTATGTAGCACCCGAGGAAGCAGGCAGAGGTGAGTAGTATACTCCCACATATTAGGTCGAATAATAAAAAAAGAAAATATTATAATTCCGTTAATAACGTATGCAGGTGTATTTCTTATGTCATTGCGGAGGTAAACCATATTTTCGATAACTTTCATCTAAATTATATAATACACGTACCTACTAGTCCTGGGCATAAAGCGTTCTCAACCTTTAAAATTATAATCGTTTTTTATGTTTATAAATTAGTGAGAGGTACGTTAGTGTTCTCTGAAACCGGCGTGCGCGTACTTATGAAGGGAGTGATGAATGAAGAACCGCGGCAGGTCTGTAAGTAGGGAGATATTTGACACTCGGTGCCTTCTGCTTATCCCGTGAGGGATTTGCTTTGAAGATAATGTATGTATAAATTAGAAACAGCGATGCAAGCTACGTGAAGTCCACGATGGCCTGCACACAGCATTTCATCTGAAATGAAATTTATGTTACGCCTCACACTGGCAACACTGAAATATTTCATATCATATCAATCCGCCAATGCAACACGTAAGTATGTAGTTTTCTGATCAAAAACAATTTGATTATTTGAATATTTGATTTATTTTATTAAATAATCATAAATTTCATAGAATTTCATTATATATATTTGTTACACCAGTATATACTATATGTCTAAGCGTTTATTGATTTAAAGTTAAAATTATTAAGTACCAGTATATAAAACATTAAAAAGTTGTGCAATGTTGCCAACGTAACAGCCAAATGCATGTACAATTGTTTAATATCAACTATCGACGTAGATTGCGGCGGGACAGCACAATGTAGGTAATACAAGTAGACCGTAACGACTCTACAATGGATTAACTACGTACTTTGAAAAACCACGTACATCTGGTAATACATAGGTATTACGCAATAATAAATATGTCACAAGTGTAGACTGTCACTTAATATATCCTTTTTTCAGTAATTCCTTTTTAATTAAAAAATTAAGTTTATTAAGTCGCCGTACTTGCAGAACTTGGATTGGCCGACCCAAAACTTTTTATTGAATAATTTAATTAGATTTTCTAGTAGTGGTTAGTAATCTGGATGCGTGCCCGGTGTATGGAAATAGGCTCACCAACTATTCCATAATGGGACGTAAACGTAACTGGTGAAACGTGGGAGTGTAATACACTCCTCTGCTTCCCTCTTCTGATTTTAATTAATTTAATTACGCCGACCTTAATCGATAATAAATGTACCGTAGTTTGTAGTAAATTGCTCGCGACCCGATTGTGACGTCAGCAACAAAAGGTCTTTAATACATGAAAATGTGATTCACGTCCATAGGCGCTGACTCATAACAATGATGATCGGTTGAATTAATGAACTCGTCTATCTTTTTCCTCATCCAGAACGATTACTTCACATTCATTCAGCGTTGCAAATGCACAAGTAGTTCCTTATATTCTTCAACGTAACATCACGCTTGTAATTCCCCGAAGGGGCGGCAGAGGGGCGTAGCACCCCCACGTTTCACTTGTTTCCGAATTCCATGATATAAGTAAAAAAAAATATCAGACGTCTTACTCTACTCGTTAGTAACGCACGTTTAGCGACTTGTATGAGAACGTAGGGGAGTCTAACTGAATGATCATCTCTAGAACCATCGTCGAAAACGTTAAAAAAACTCGTTTACAGTTTTCAGCTATCATTATTGAATTATGTACCGATCATAACGCTAATTTGGGACCCGTTAAAGATGTTTCTTAATGAACTCCCGCCGGTCGCCGCGAGGTCGAAACACAGACTGACATCGTTAAGACGTTTAAATAGGACAATTTTCCTTAGAAGAGCTATCGGTAATGTAGAAAAAACTGGCCGATATCATATCACATAGTTTTGTCATTATTATCACTATAGAATGTTAAAAAACATTATTATCTCTGAAAGGCGTATCGGAAATGTAAAGAAGACTTTCTCCAGTATCTTGTCACCTCTTTTAAATAAACTCACTTTGTTCCATCTACTAAGAAGAAGACAAATTTCGTCCAAATCGTATTAAATAGACCAAAAGCAAGACGTCTATTAACAAAATATAGGTTATTACATCTTCATTACTTACCTAACTCAGATGAGGCAATCGGTAGGTGTATACAGAATGTTATATATATATACATTGATATATTTACCCATAACACACGTTGAGCAGTATCAGATTTTCTTAATTTAGATTTTCTAGTAGTGGCACGGAGTCTGGATTTGTGTCCGGTCCATGGCAATAGGCTTACCAGCTATTCCATAGTGGGACGTAACATTTAACAGGTGGATTGTGCGAGGGCACTACGCTCCTCGCCCACCCCTTCGGGGAATATAGGCGTGATATAAAAAAACACAGTCAAAATGTTTTAACAACTAAAACAATTAACTATTGTAATCAGATGTTTATCTAGTGACTACAACAAACACGATTCACTTTGAGAAACATAATTTCAATAAAGTTTCAAGTTGAGGCTGACGTCACCCTTTGACGCAGTCTGTCGGTTTTGATGCTCTAGCTAGCATAATAGAACTGGTAGCATTTTGATAATCAACTGTTCTTTATCACATATTCTTAACAAAAACTAAAATTCAAGCAAATTTGCGTCCCAGAAATATACTCCAGACCCTATTTATCGTTCCACTGTTGTAACATGGATCTCCTCTCAAATTGAGAGGGTTAAGGCCGCAGTCTGCCACGCTGGCCAAGCACGGGTTGGCAGACTTCGCACGCCTGCGAGAACATTTTTAATGAACTCTGAGGTGCACAGGTTTCCTCATAGTGTTTTCCCTCAACGTTAAAAAACATAATATTTAATCTTATAACGCACATTTCGTAACGAGCTGCGCATCAGGATTTGAACCCAGGCACCTGGAGTGAGAGGCTCAATTTCAAACCTGAGCTATCATAAAACTCACTCCCACTTTACTCTCAATCTTACCAGCGTTTAGTATCACTAACAAAAGGAATTGTTTCTTTGCTGATTTATTGACTGTACTCCATGGTGCTCCATGAGACTTCCAGTTCGAGACATTCCGAGCTATTTCAACTACCCGCGATATTCTGTGGAGCCAGGATTTAGGCTTCAAATCCTGGCGCATTACATTTTTCATTACCAAGTCAGTTATTTTTTTATGTATAAATATCCCTAGCCATGATGGTGCAGAAAAACATAAAGAGGAAAACGGCACTCCTCAGTTATCCATAATGTTTTATAAGGCGTATCTACTCTGTCCACACCTTGCCAACTGCACAGACCATGGTCTTAAACCTCCTTATTCTGCGATGAGCCCCGAGTCCAGTTGATGATCATATATATGTTTCCAATCGAGCTATCAAAAGCTAGCCTACTATCGATCACGGTACTTCCAAATGAGTGTTAATGCGTCCACATGTGTAGATAAGATCCGATTTGAGTGTAATTCTGTATAACGAATCGTCTGGATTACGATATCGATGCGATATCGAGAGTTTAGAACGTGGATGTATTGGATGATGTAAGCATCAGTATACTAGTATATACCTCGGACGCGATCGTTTAAACGTACATTTTTATTAGTGCCCGATGGAACAGATTTTCCAGAAACCGAAACCGAACTTTTTAATAGATTTTTTAATACAAATTTTTAGTAGTGGCTTAGAGTCTGGATTTGTGCCTGGTGATGTGATGTAAACGTAACTGGTGAAACGTGTGAATGTACTACACTCCGCTGCCTACCTCTTCGGGGACTACACGCGTGATATATGTTTTTAAATACAAAACTATGTGCATAATCTTACACCCAGACGCGAAGCGAATACAGAGCACACAAATATTTGTTTCAACTCGTACTCCCACCCATAACTATAGACCCAGCAGTCAAGGTCGCTAGCCACAGGCCAGTCGATTGATTTTACCTGTCGTATACCATATCATTTCTTTATCATTCAAGAACAATATAATTTTTAATTACTTTTATTTACAAAAAGAACCCGTTTTGTTCTGTAATTTGTAAGGCGCAAATTTTCATTGACAAAAATTGTAATTTTTCTAACAATATGAAAGCTAAGAATAATTTCACTAAATGATCTCAATTTGATCCCGCGTACTCAGCCTTACCATAAAATTGAACTAATCACAACGAATTGTTACGCTTCTGGAAAATTCTGGCGGGAAACGGCCCGCGCCGGACAGCAGGATGTCAGCCATTATGGAACGTTTGTCCACCGTTTCTACGGATTGCGCACATTGTCACTGGCCGGTAAGACTCGTTGGTCGAGTTTTATAATGAAATATAATATTACTGCGCAGATCATGTCGTAACAAACAATAATATTAATAATTAAAAACTACTATTAATCAAGATCAGGTTACGAAATGCGTAGAGTGCACACAATTGAAATCTTGGAAAAAGCAGTCATTTTTTATGTTAGATGATAGCTTGTTATTGCAAACTATAGTTCTAGCATAAAATTAACAAAGTTCCGTAAAGTCAATTGCATCACGTGTTGCGAGCGGCGAACAAGATTCAATTTTTTTTACATTACAATAACATTGTGTCACAGATAATAAATTTCAATTCATGTAACAGCCCTTTTTCTTTCGGATGGATATTCTTATAAAGATACCAGATTTGTGTCGAGTAATAATTAACTAACAATTTCATAACCATAGACAATTCAAATTATACCATCCAGTATTTTATTACAAAAGTATTACTTACACTCAATATGTCTTCTTTTGTAGTGTGTGGAATTAGTTCATGCAAAGTTATTTCAATGCATGAATTAACAGCGTCATATTGTCGTTTATTGATGTAATTATTCTAATTATCCATGGTCGTGCAAACGGCGGTAATCATTAATTCACATCCCTATTATGTATCGATTAAAGAAAACAAACAAGGATAAATTGAAGTCTGTGAACTTCAAATTGTCTATTACGATCGTGATATCTATCGGTAGATTACGTAGATATTAAATACATACGTGCACGGATGAATGAAATAATAGCCTATGAATTAACTTGTTCCACTTGTTGGGTTTCCCATATAACGTATTGCCTTCAAGAGTTTCATTGAATTCGATTGAATACGTACCTATAGCTATAGATATGCGAGTATTTCCCTACACTTATAATAATATGTAGATAACAGATTACATTAGATTATTATATTATAGACATTAGATAACAGACGTAAATGGTGAAACGTAGGTGTGTACCGCACTCTTCTGCCTACCTCTTCGGGGATAACAGGCGTGATGTTACCTCAATTTAATTTCTAATCTGGCACAAAATCATCGCAGAAGATACTAAAACTAGAAGAGACCGAAATTCATAGAATTTTCTGATGTTATTGGCTGTTATATGTATGAACACATCGAAGGATGATTTATTCAATTGAAGCCAGCCGCTCATACAAGTGTTCGGTTCACTTTAATTCCTAGCTCTACTCAAATTGGCGTCCATCGGCACCAATCTGACCGCTCTGTCGCTGACAATTCGCAATTGGTGATATATTGTACAACCAATAAGTGGAACACAAACTTAACATGACGCCTGTAATCCCCGATGCGTTAGGTAGTAGAGTGCAGTACATACCCAAGTTTCACCAGTTAGGTTTATATCCTACTATAGAATAGATGGTAAACTTATTGCCATACACTGGACATATTTTGAAACTC
>DWTO01000818.1:0-18732 GCA_018244755.1 Jemadia pseudognetus | reverse complement strand
CATGCACCGGGCACAAATCCAGACTTCGAGACACTACTAGAAAATCTAAATTAGAAAAATTCTATAGTGCCCGACCCCGGAATCGAACCCAGGACCTCTTGATCGTCAGTCGCACTTACAACCAACACGACCAACGAGGCAGTCTAACAATAATAATTAATTTCGTTATAATTTATTTTTATGTAAAGTTGTTCATAAACAACGAGTGGGTGGACGCCGTCAGCAAGAAGACGTTCCCTACCATCAATCCCCACGACGAGACTGTCACCACACAGGTCGCTGAAGGCGATAAGGTATTTGAACATTATTGATTTCTGTTTTCTTTACTAATATCTATATTGTAGATCGCACGCTGAAAAAAGTCTTTTGAAATATTAGAACTTAATTGTACACCTGAATATAATTGGTTTTATCTTACAAAAACATGATTTCAACAACAAAGGTCAAAGGTACAAAGGTCTGCTGCCGCCCCTTTAACATTATATATGTTTTGCCTTATGACAATCACATCAACGAGAAAAAAAGATGAAGTACTGTTGCCCCCTTAAAAGTTTATATGTTTTGCCGTATGACCACTCCCCCCCACGCTATGACACTGGTGGCAGTATTTTTCAGTTTTTGTCCCGCCTAAAAAGAATTAAAGATCCATGACTGCCTTCTCTGCATATTAACGTAACGTCAAATCATTTTTATGTGTTATCAATTTTATGTGTGAAATTGTTTGAATAGATGCAAACATTTATTATATATGCGGACTTACAATGATGTTATGGTATAGGCCGACGTGGATCTAGCAGTAGCCGCAGCCAAGAAAGCGTTTCATCGTTATGCGGAATGGCGCACAATGGATGCGTCTCGGCGCGGACTCCTTATGTTGAAACTGGCCGATTTAATGGAGAGCCAAGCTCGGTACTTGGCGGAGCTTGAAACCTTGGACTGCGGGAAGCCAGTCAAAGTAGCTGAAGAAGAAATCTACTACTCAACCGGCGTGTTAAGATTCTATGCTGGCAAAGCCGATAAAATTACAGGAAGCACAATCCCAGCAGGTAATAAAATAGACTTTACAAAAAAATTAATATTTATATTGTATCTAATTCATTTTTAGAAATACTTAGAAGATTGTTTGGTTTGCGATTATTTTTAAGTCCCACTGGAACGAACGAGCCACTCCAAAACGATGATTGTATGCGGATTGGGATATAAAATAATAAAATTAAATAATATAAAAATTTTAGTAAAGAAACCGGTGAAGCGTGGGAATATACTACACTCCTTTGCCTATCTCTTCGGGGTTTACTTTCATAACGCTATGTTTAAGAACGAAATGGCCAATAAGATGTCGGAAGTTTTTAAATAACTTTTAACAATTCATACGTAACAACGAGGACCCAATCTTTAACCTTTTCTCCGTACCACGGTAACGATATTGAAAATTTGCCACTAGCAATCACCCGTCCAAATGCCGACATTACCTACTCGGTGAAGTAAATCGCTTAACAATCTACAACCACATCGAATATACGAAAGCTTGTTATTAAAAGACAATATCTGTATAAGCACATATTTACACGTATATGTGTAGTTAGTATCTGTTATGGTCCAGTAACCATAACACAAACTTGATCCTTACTTTGTGTGTGGAGATGTCCCAAGATATTTGTACGTAAGCGCTGTTTACGTAGGCACTTCTTACTACTATCTAGTATCGACTAAACGACCAAATTTGTGCATTTATTTGACACACTTCAAATTGTTATCATTGCATTCACAGACGACTTTTACAAAAACGTTCTATTTAGATAATTATTAATTGAGATTATGACTTATTTATCAATAAATTATCGCCCTGTCTGATCCCCACTAAGAAAAATAAGCAGTTATCAGTTGTTATTATTTACTTCAATTTCCTCAATACGTTTTCGTCGTCGACACAGATGGGCATCAAAGGATTCAGGCAGTAAACAAAACAAGATATTTCTAGATATCAATATGAACATTTTATGATTTATATTCGTCAATCTGCAACTTTAGTACTTAACGAGATACCTGTTTAAATATATGAAATGTTTGATTATGTACTATCAAAGTACATTGAGCATGTATAATAACTGTGAGATTATCTTAGCTAAAAGCTTATTTTGTTCGCTCAAATAGCAAACATTGTGTGATATTAACTATTCGAAAATGTTGGCGCTGTGCAATCCCTTATGTGAAACTGCTAATAATATCAATAATTCACGAATGGTTTTGTAATGAAGGAAGGAAGGGTTTCATAAATTCGTGTTAATTAAGTTCTTTTTAATATTAAAATAAGGTCTTAAACCTTATTAAAACTTTCTATCTACAGTTTGACAAAGAAATATTGAAATTTAAAAATTTTGCTTCTAAAGAGCAATAATACTGATTCTGTTTTGAAGGCCAAGAATGCAAACACTCTTTAACCACGAGCCATTAAAAACATTAACCAGAAAAAGGTGCGAAAAATCAATAACCTACAAATTGTCACTGGCACTGGTTTAATAAGACAATTCTCTCACGTTTTCTGTTTTAACAATAAACTTTTAATAAACTTATCTCCAAAGGAATTCATGTTTTACATTTTTTTATAATATCATCTTCTAAGGAATTCATGTTTGAGATTTACTTATAATTTTTTATTCATAGATGGCGATGGCGAGGAGAAAATGTAAAAATTATGATATTTGATTTTATAACTTACCAGAACTATTTTAAAATCAAGATTATTTTGTAATTTATAGATGGAGAAGTAATTACGATGACATTCAAAGAGCCTGTGGGTGTATGCGCACAGATTATACCATGGAACTACCCTATCCTCATGATGGCGTGGAAGATAGGACCAGCTCTAGCTGCAGGTATAGAGTAGTATATAATAAATTTTATATTGCAATTAATGTTTAACCCTCAAATGGTGCATGATCACTTTGAATAATATATTTTATACAACTTTAAACTGTCATATTAACCATGTACCTACTATAATAAATCTGCATAGTGAAATGATACTTCATTTAAATTTGTGTGTATTTTAAACACCAAATTATCCTACTAATGGATTGATTGAAAATAAAATGATGTATTTTGGATGATTTACTAAATGTTTATTGGTTGATGTAGCTTCTATAAATGAAAACCATCTTTCAATAAACACTGGTGATTATTGAATAAAATGGGAGAGTTTTGATTTAATAGCTTTGGAAACGCCTTATTGTAGCCAGAACATAATTGTGTGGTACAGCAATATAATTTCAAAACATTTATGTGCTAAGAAAGTGATCAGTTGAGCATCCATGCTCAAATTGATTTTTGTTTTTACTGTCTGATGAATTATATCTTGTGCTTATTTACAGTCGATGATAAAACACTTTTTAGTGTCTATCAGCCGTTAATTGATGTATTATTGAACCTTATTAGAACAGTCTGAGTGAATGCGAACTAAACCAATATTAATTGATCTTAAATTGCCACCGCCATAGGCACTGCTTTAAAAAAAAATATTTTATAGACAAAATGTGTTGTTTTCAGGCTGCACTCTTATTGTGAAGCCCGCAGAACAAACACCTTTAACAGCCTTGGCTGTTGCTGCTCTCATTAAGGAGGCGGGATTTCCACCCGGTGTGGTCAATGTAATACCAGGATATGGTCCCACTGCTGGAGCGGCTCTGACCCACCACCCTGATGTTGATAAAGTAGCTTTTACTGGATCTACAGAGGTTAGTCCGCAAGTAAATCACTGTATTTTTGTACTAATCTCACAACCTCACTACAAACCATCACAAATAAATAAATTAGTCACTGATTCATCTATTGGTTCCGTGGTTGATGGCTGAGATTGATAAGTCGAGGTTGTGGGTTTAATTCCCAGCCAGAATAAATGTAAGGGTGATAAGCATGAATATTTTCTCTTTATCCATGTATAAAATTTCAAATTTGTGTATGTAATTTATTATCTACATACATGTCCTAAAGACCTACATGCTGGCAAGACCATGAGCCCCTTATAATAAAAATTGAAATATCTATTTATAATCCAGCTTTTTTAAACTTTTTGTTATATTAATCTTTGAATATCTGATTTGTGGAATAAACAGCCAACTCACAATGTTGCGATTGAATGACGTTTGACGTTTTTTAAAAAGTAGCTCCATCTTTGAAATAGAATAACGGAAATTCATTAGGTCTAAAAAAATATGTCAGAAATATCGATCAAGCTTGTTGTTATCTCTGGAACTGGACATCAAATTACTGGCAATTATTTTGCACAGAGACTTAGGCTTACGAGTGTTTTGGGAACTATGTCTCACAGTGACATTCGAGGTGATATTTATTATTTTGTATGAAAATGTTTATTGTATCTTATTTTAAAAGAAATTTTAAAATATATAAAATTTTTGTAATATGAAAAACAGTACTAAAGAAAAATTAATTCATCATGAGTATAAAAGAAAATTCTAGTAGAAGTCAATAAAGAAAAATGTACTCAAAAGATAGTTACATTAAACTCTATAATCTACACATTCTTTGTTTCAGGTTGGTCGTTTGATTATGAAAGCAGCTTCAGCTGAAAACTTGAAGCGTGTTACCCTGGAACTGGGTGGGAAGAGCCCTTTGGTTGTCTTCAATGACGCTGATGGTATGTTAATTACACTTGTCTACCAAAACTCAATCACTTTGATATCAATAAATACTGCCCTCACTAATAGGTGGCAATAAACTCAATCTCTATTCCATGGTGAGACATAATAGGTAGTGTACCTCTTTGGAGACTTACAGAGATGATATGACGCTATATTATCAATGAATATAATACATACATACATATCATCACGCCAGGTCCCTTGCGGTGTAGGCAGAGAGCACCGAGTGCCAAATAACTCTATCCTTACATACCTGCCGCGCTTCCTCCACATTCATCATTATTCATGAAAATAATAATTAGGAAGGTATGAGGAGTGGGAGGGGAGATCATCATTCTTCATTTAATCATGATGTGTGTACGAATTTATTGCTCGCAGTGGATAAAGCGGCGGATATAGCGTACGCGGCGGCGTTCGCCAACGGCGGGCAGTGCTGCTGCGCCGGCACGCGCACGTACGTGCAGTCGGGCGTGTACGAGCAGTTCGTGCAGCGGGCCGCGGAGCTGGCGCGCCGGCGGTCCGTCGGCAACCCGTTCGACGACGTGGAACAAGGACCTCAGGTACGCGTACTCTATAACGGACGACCGTGGCCAATTCGTCCCAGGGATTACATGTGGCTTTTTTATTATACCGCTAACGTATAAAGAGGTACATATATCCGCAAAAATGGCCTTCATTAGGGGCGGCGTATGTTCAGCAGTGCCGAGACACACTAAGCCCGCGCTGTGCCCTCAGATAGACGCGGCGATGCTGGGCAAGGTGCTGCGCTACATCGCGGCGGGCGCGGCGGAGGGCGCGCGGCTGGCGGCGGGCGGCGCGCGGCGCGGCGCGGCCGGCTACTACGTGGCGCCCACGGTGTTCGCGGACGTGCGCGACGACATGAGCATCGCGCGCGAGGAGGTCGGCCATTGCACGCGCGTCAGCCTTCACTTCGACTTTTATAACTCTTTGATAATGTTCCCGTAAAGTATACGTTATAATAACGTGGGCCGATTGAATTGATCTCGTGGTGGCAGATCTTCGGGCCGGTGCAGAGCATCCTGAAGTTCGAGACGTTCGAGGAGGTGGTGGAGCGAGCCAACGACACCAGCTACGGGCTGGGCGCCGGCGTGGTCACCAACGACCTCAACACCGCCATGAGCTTCGCGAAGCACGTTCGCTCCGGATCAGTGTGGTCAGATTTATATTCTGTTATAATGCATATAGATATCAAAATATATAGGTACTTCATGACATTAGTTTTGTGCCCTTGTATAGGTATTGTTCAAGAATAAATAAATACCTACCCTTTTGTAATAATTACTCTGATCGTCGTGTAGGCATCCCAGTGAACTTATCAGACACAAATTGCTAGTTGTAATGTTGTGCCATACAACACTTGCATGGAACAGTAGAGTGGGAATGTTCAACATATATGAAGCCAGGGGTAACATTTTAATAATGAAAACTTCAAGAGCCTGTGTGTGGGTTTTGATAAATTAATCATTCTGGATATATACATTATACATATACATATATATATATATATATATATATATTATATGTTAACTCGCTCTTAACAGCTGTTAATTTATTATTCCAGGATAAATCTTTACGATCACGTCACCGGCCAGACTCCTTTCGGTGGTTTCAAAGAGTCTGCAGTGGGTCGTGAACTGTGAGTATAAAATGTACTGTTTATCCACAACTCAGTTCACACCGCTGCCTTCAGTTCTTGAACACCCCGTACCAGTGAGTCATGAGTATTTGAAGCGAACTGGTTCAATAATACCATATTCAACGATTTATCTTCGTTTAAGAAATGGTATAATCCCCATTATAGTCCCACTGCTGGCCGTGGGACTACTCTCACAGCGACAAGGATTAAGGTTACATTGTGCCACACTGATCAAGTGCGGGTTGGCAGACTTCATACACATTAGAAAATTAATTTGTTCAAGTTTCCTCGACATTTTTCCCTCACTTTTGCATTTTGATTGATGGATGTGATCAGATAGAATCGAGAATTTCTATTTTAGGGTATGCAAAAAATCTATGACAAATTGTAATCATTTATGAATGATCATCAGATTGATTGAAATTTAAAAAAAAAATTGTATGTTGAGAAGCCTTGAAATAATATAAACATGTTTTTACAGGGGAGAAGACGGCGTCAATGAATATTTGGAAGTCAAGACTGTGACTATGGCTCTGCCGAAAAAACCACAGCTTTAAATGAGCACATAGTACAATATTCTTATACATTTATACCCTTTAAAAATACAGACGAATTGAATACCTCCTCCTTTTTTGAAGTCGGTTAAAAATATATTTTTATTCTCATATCAATACGTTCGTTGTAGTTTTATTCATATAATAGAAAATTAGAAAATCGAGACTGCCTCGTTGGTCGGCATGAGCGGCTAAATATTAAGTTTTTCTGATTTGAAATTCCCAGTAGAAGCACGGAGTCTGCATTTGGGCCCGGTATATGGAAGTTATTACCCCTTTTATATGATAAGATGAATAACATAAAAATATTATGCTCTTCTGCCTACCATTTAGATAAAATACAGGTATGATATTATTTTACAAAATCAATTTTAACCAAGCCAGATTTTATCTGTGGTGAATGCATCATCATCGACAAATGCAAAGACAGAGAAAATTTCTGTCTGTATAAAGGATAATGGTCATTGTGTACAAAGCCGTAGTGAATAGTTTTCGGCTCACCGAATCGTATATCAAAATTTAGATCACTTTTTGTGTATCAATTTTACGCGTGAATTAGACCAATGATTGCCTACATTCGAAAAGCGATTGTAATTTCACGATCGTTATTTTGGTAAAGTTAATTGCTACGTAAAATCTTACTACATCTGCATATTATATAATATTAAAGTTGAAATTCAAAACTAGTAAACTTTTTATCTTAGGAATAAAATGACCGCCGTTAACGATTGTACGCTTTCATTATTGATACTATCATAAATAAATGAAGTCTCGTTTACCAAACGGTTACGGTAGTGAAATCGACCCTATAGTTTTATCGACGGAAGGCGCGGGAAAAATCGTGAGGACGGTGTTGCCATGATCAAACTGATATGACATGAATTGATAGCATTTACATATTTTAAGTATTATAAAAAAATTTACTAAAGTAATTAAATTTTAAAAGACACTCACCTACAATTTTATACTGTTTCTCCGTGAGATGTTTGGACACCATGCCGCACACGTGAGCGCCGAGCGAGTGGCCCACACAAGTAATCATTTTAGCCATAGCGCCTGCTTGTGTGATGTGCGAATAAAGCTGCGCTGTGCACTGGGCTGCCAGTCTGGAATAGAAAAAAATATAATAACGTTCTTGTAAAACAGATGGCGCTGTAACCATTTAACAATCATTAGATTCCAGACAAGTAATCTGACCGCTTTCTAGTAAGAAACAGGTAACAATCCAGTAGTACCATAAATATAATTTAATTAATCTTGCATTTTTTTAAAAAAAAAACGGGCTAATTTCATATTGTACTAATTTAACAGTCTTGTGTTCTGTAACATTTCTTATATAAATTGTTCATGATGTATATTAACGAAGATAAAGGATAGTAATGAAGTCAGCTAGCGTCAGCTATCCGTTGATTAAATTTAACAGATTAACTTACTCACTTCATGTTTGAAAGCGACGAGAGGTAACAAGGAAACCTTGCCAAGATGGACCAGTCTACCATAAACACATTGTAGTCTTTACGCGACAAGTATGCTGAAAAACATTTTACGTATTAGTTCTACGGAAAGAGTACCTACTTACAAATACAGTTGATTAAAGAAATTGTAGTTATAAATTATTCCCTTCTGTCTTGCCTCTCCTTTTCATCCTTTAATTCATTAATTTAATACATCTCTCTGGCTACCCCGCAAGGGACCTGGCATGAGGATATGTATGTATGTATGGGTTATCTATAAAGTATTCGAAGTAGCATATGTTTTTCTTACATATTCATGCTACTTAAAACTTTTTAAAATAGCATCGCAATATATATTTAAATTCGGTATTCGGAAACCGAATCTAAGACCTCTCAAAAACCTAACCTAACAGTTGCGCTTTGCTATCACTGGGACAACAATGCAGTCATATAAAAATATATATCTATTTGAATTCACACAACAAAAACATTGGTTGAACTGTTTCTAATCTGCTTATTTTTTCTGTTTGGTAAGTGTACAAAAAATGTAATAAAATATTACTCTTATAAGAAAGGGAAAGTAATTGTACAATACAATGTCTGGCTTTTTCCACTCCGTTTTGGTTCGCACTCTAGGTATATCCTGCATTAGCATATAAATAACACAGATTAACGAAAGTGAAACATGTCTTGGAAAAATTTCAAACGAAACCGATTGGAGTCAAAAGCGATTGGACATTTTCAACTAAATTCACATAACTTGATTGGATTAATTTAAAAAACCATAAATAAAATATGTAGGTAGCTAGACTGCTATCACTTTTTTTACGTTCTAAACAAAAACACCGACATGAAAGCTTTAGTATCAACATAAAATAGTTAAAATATAGTAACTTTTTATTTTCATGAAACAGTTGTTTTAATATGCCAAGGAGCACGACAATACAACTAGTCGAGAATCACTCCTCCTGGAGAATATTAATTTTAATCGAGTACACGATCCTCGGAAATGAGGGAGCGACTTAAGAGAGAGACAGTTGTATATCTCCAACTCACCGTCACGCAGAAACGTCATTGGTGTTTTAGAAACTGTACCATTGAAGCCGTGAATGATCAGTACATTCTTTCTTGTCGACTTCCAACCGTGCTTCCGTAAGTTGAAATGTCGAACATCTACCCACTGTTGAAACGGATGCTCCCTGTTCAAAATAAAACAACGTGAAATACAATTACAATTGCACCTTCGTATTGGGGCCGTGAAAGAATACATCCCTCGATTCCATGCCGGGATATTATAGTGTAGGTAATAGGAGGCGAGTAAGCCCGGTGCTTGAATGCGTGGCGTGGCCTGTCTCCTACCAATGTAAACGGTTCTTGAAGCCGTACTATGCGATCCTTAACACGCATGTTCAGCCTAAGGATTATAGGTAAAATCCCCTCAGGGTTAAACAGACTGATGATGACACCTCTATACTGAGGTATTCCATTCTTGTAATAGTGTTAAGTCAATGAAGAGGCACTATAGTAGTTAAATAAGTTTTTAAAGAGCATTCACATCTTATAAACGCAGTCCGATTTCTTAAAATTCTTTGCATAGATATTTCTTACGGAATTTTCCAAAGCCATAGAGCTATGAGCGTGTTAACAACGATACTTACGGCGTAAACAAATAGAAGTTAATCTCACTATCGGGACATCGCCATTCGCGCTTCATTACGCATCGCCAATATCGGAAGTCCACCATAGACAACAAATTGCCTTCCGCTTCGGACACTGCAAACGTATACCTAATTTATTAATACTTCAGCTATGACTATCACCCCAAAAATGGCAGTAAAGAGACAGCGACTTCGTCTGCGTTATTTATGATATATTCGTTATATATGTACATATAATATCTTCTACATATGAACAGCAAAGAAAAACATTACAAATATAAAAAGCAGAAATATGCTTTGTAAATGTTAGAAAAAAACCTAAATATATTAATTTTTTAAAACTTTAATAACTGTACATTAAATGAAGATATTTATAAGATTTAAGATTTTTTTATAAGTTACGAACCAAGTGTCTAAGAAGTAAAATAATAGGTGGTGAGCCTATTACCATACTTGGAACACAAAAGAAATTTCGAAATATCCAGAAGTATTTGCTTGACGCCCGTACAACGACAGTGTTCATTCATTTTATTCATTTAGACAGTCATTTTATTTATATAGAATAGTTATGGGGAAGTATACCGCAGCTGTTCCGCTTTCACCGTCGACGGTGTCCACGGCAGAGATATGGGCGGCCAGGTGCACGTGTGAACTTGAATTTAAAGTGATGTCAATAATAACACCATAAGACATATTAGTGCCCATGATTCTCTTATATGATAAATAAATATAGAATTTCGAAAGAGTTCGCTGCTCACTATTACTATTTTCTGATAAACAAATTTAGAAGTCCAAAAGGGTTCATTTTTTATTATTATTATTTGATAAGTGGGACGTAAACGTAACTGGTGAATTGTGGGAGTGTTCTACACTCCTCTGCCTATCGCTTCGGGGTAACAGGCGTGATGTTACGTTTTATTATTTGATAAATAAATTTAGAACATCAAAACCTGTTGAATTTTCGTTTTTATTTCTAAATTAATAAATTTAGAACCCGAAGCAGGTTCATTTCTTATCACTATTTCTTGATAAACATCTTTAGAGCCCCATAGTACATACCCTAGGTATCATGATTCCTTCCTCATAAACACGGTACAATCCAAAACGGATTACTTTTTATAACTGTTTTTGATGAACAAATTTAAAATCTCAAAAACGGTTCATTGTAACTACTTACATACATGAATATATTTAACAGAATAACTTCAAAAACGAAGGTGTACGTATCTAATGGAATGTGATTACGCAACAGGGAATATGAATTAATATTCCAATTGCCGATGGTGTTTTTTTTAGTTTCATCGTCAGTTACAAAAATTGCAGAAAATGAATTTATACGTACAAAGAGAAGGACTTAGACAAATTTCAACATAATCATGAAGATTTTTTTTAATTTTTAAACAATTGGAATGACTCGTTCACAATATAAGCCTTTTTTAAATACAGCAAAATGTGAGTTCGGATTCATAACTTTCTTTGTAGTGTATAAATGCACCGTTAATCATGAGTAACTTTTTGAATGGGAAAAACAATCGTCTTTCCCCATTGTTGAGACGGTTTTCACTCGCGTTCAGGTATTTTTTATGTCATGTTTACATGAGAAAAAATGCATTTTCATCGAACGCTAACAGCAGAACAATAATCGTCAAATTTATTAACTCAATCGGTTATTGTACTTCTTAGCTATTAAGGGTCTTATATGAAATATGTACATACATTACATACACATTACATACACGTTACATATACATTACATACACATTACATACACATTACATACACATTACATACACATTACATACACATTACATACACATTACATACACATTACATATACATAAATTTTAAAATCGTAATTGAATATTTTGTAAATACTCTAGGCTTACCTATATTTGTACTTATTGTAAATAAAATAGGTAACAATAAAACACATTTAAATACACACATTTCCAACAAAACAAAACTTATAATGAGACAAACACTAAAATTACAATATGTTATATTAAAATGATGCCGTCGACTTTTGATCTTAAGCTATAAAAAAAAACTGTATCACTGGTAAGTAAAATTCGAATTACAGTCATTAAACTTGTCATTGTTTTACACGATTCGAGAGATTTCAACGGTTACGGTTGAGACTAGCGCTCGGTTGCCACATCGCGGTAAACTGTTACTCGATCGAGAAAGGCTTGGACCCCACAAACAACTGACTACTACCGACCACACTATCACTACAAAATACCAACGAGGCTATAAAGAATTAATCTGGTTAGTGAATAAGGCAATTGTGTCGCTATAGGTAAGTCACACAGACAATGGTGGAATTTTAACAAAATGATGTTACAAATCTGACGCACATTCGTCCATATGCGCAAGTCGGAATTTGATCTTCGAACAAATAAGTTTTGTTTTTGCTTTACTGTTAGAAGCATTGTTATGTTTTATTTTGTGCTTGAATTTTGTGTGTACTAGATGTAAGCATGCATTTGAAAGTGGCGGAATAAAATTCAGACTGTTGCCGAAATTGAGGGCCGTTATAACAGAAAGTTATGAAAAACAACTCAAACTTGTGGCACGGTACATACTGTAGGTACATCTTTTAGTATTGAAGTATCAATTTTGCCACTTTATTGCGACTTTATTGTAAGTCGCCATCACTTATACAGAGCGCATCGAAACTATTTTTAATAAAACGTCGTAACATAGAGTAATTAAGGATTATATTATATTAAGCGATTAGATAGGTATAAGACATACGAGTACTCTGCTGTCGTTGTAAGTTCAAAACTATTAATATACCGTACGGCATTGTGCTTTTAGATTAAATTCATATATCTATATCTTTTTCTTTATTATTATCGTATCTTTTATTATTATTATTTATTCTTTATTATCGTATCTATCAATTCTAATAAATTTATTCAATAATCACAAATTCTGAATATTTAATTAAAATACAACACCTTTCACTTATGGCCAACGGTGTAACTATTGATGCAATATATGTATGTATGTATCTATATTATTGAAAAACCAACATCATGACGATTAATAGACAAGATTTTAAGACATACAATAAGTTATTGAAATAACATTAATCAGTATTATAATAACTATAACAATGACATTTTGATTGCGTACTTAATAATCAAATATTCAATATTATCTAACTTGGAAAAGATCATAACCTCCTTATCTTCACCGACCTCGTGAATCTCCTCAGACAGTCACTATGACACTGGATACATCAGAGACAGGATCCGCAGGATTCCACCCTTTTCAGTAGATGTCCCAATTGCCAAAACGCAACAATTTTTTTCCACGCTTCCAACTAGCTAATATAAGACTTGACTAACATTAAATAAAAGTATATTGCACTTATTAAATAAGTAATAAAAAAATAAATTACTTAGTGCCGTTTGTAACTGGAGATAAAAGTTCAATATTGTCATTGCTGTTCACTTTCATTTTAATACCAGCTTTTTTGCAACCAGCATTCATCAATATGGACTTTGACTTCCGGCTGAATTCTTTTTTTTCTTACTGCTGAATGCAAACAAGCCATTAGAAAATTGATTTCAGAAATGGCGAGCCACAAAAAAGTAATTTAGATTTTGTTAGTAGGTTAAATTTTCATATTATATCTTTTATTTGTATACACATCACTCACTGTAACGGAAAAAAATGTGTTTGATGGATAAAAAGTTTTGATAATAAAGATGAAAACACATTTTCTAACGTATGTAAAAATCAGACTTCGAATGTCTGATCATCAAGGTACCCCTCAAGGTACTTTAGAGCAGTTAAAGCAGAAGAAAACCCTTGCGAGGTTTTTTATTCCCCTTCACGTACGCTACAGGCATGTTATAAATGGATAAAGGTTGAACGCAGAATTTAATTTTGCTAAAATTAAATGTATTAGTTTTGGCATTGGTTTATGATTTAAGCTGGCAGTCATCAAATATAGATGCGGATCTATTAGCAAAATTATGTGTGTTTAAAACAATCACTATGGTAACGGTAAATGAAAACATCGTTAGGAAGTATCTTAGTTTGTTTATTAAAGCATGGTAAGTCTGCCGCGACTCACACTTGTTCAGCGTAACAGATTACAGTCTCAATATTTTTAATTCTCACGAAAAGACAAGTGTCGAAATAACATTATATTTCAGTACACTTAAATAATAATAACATTTCTATTCATATTGCGTATTAACGTACATTTATCAGATATCATAAATAATGTATACCGGTGATTCGGGAACACAAAACATTCATTCCATTATAACAGGGTCACACGAGAGAGCGACAGGAAATCAGCGCTGCACAGACATATAATCTCGTTTCACTACAACCAGCGCTTCTTCCTTTTACCTCTTAGATTAAGTTTTATTATTACAATAATGATTTTTTTAATATTTGAAATTGTTACTACCTCGTTGGTAGTGGTTGCAAGCGGGTCTGCTGATCGAAAGGTCCTGGGTTCGATCTCTGTGTTGGATACTGTTTAATTTATTGAAATTTCTAGTCAAGATTTCAAGTAGTGACTCGAAGTCTGTCTTTGTATGGCAATAGGCTCACCACCTACGATGGGACATAAAGGTAACCAGTAAAACGTGGGAATGTACGACATCCCTGTGTCTACCTTTCGGGTTTAAAGCGGTTAAATTATTGTTTCACGTTAAATTGTTTGATTATAGTGCAGGTCAAAGCAACGTAATATATTTCAAGATAATACAGCTGTCTTTTTTGAGAATCGTTTAATAAAACAAGGAAATGTATTGATATATTGATTTATTATATTTCCATAATACATAATTTAACAATAATAAATTGTCCTAGATATTTTTCACCCATAAACTTGTTTATTAAAGTTACATAAAAATATGCATATAGGTAGATACTAATATCAGTTAAATTTTAGGAACTCAATGAAAACAGGTAAGAAAATTGTAAAAATGGGTAACCTATACGTTAAACGTAATAGTTTAATATAATTAATTTAAATAAAACCTACTCAATAAAAAACCATTGTTACGTAATATCAAAATGTATTACGATATATTTCTTCCCGTATGTTGTTTATCAGTTAGTCATTCAGTCATTCCCAGACCTACGTAATGACTGAATGACTGCACTTAATTCTTCTTTCGTGAAAGCAAATAAAACTGTACGCTATCATAACATATTTATTATACGATATTATGTATTGTGACAAGTTTGTAATACTGTAACTCGGTAAGTAGCAATTAAATAATACATAATATTACTTTCTTCGTTTAGTGCCTTGTCACTAATGTACGATAAGTTGCGTATCCCAATTCATCCATCTACATGCACAACCTACATAAATCATTGAAGGTGTAGTGATAGATTTTTGTCCACTATATTCGCTATTATTGCATAAAATAAGAATATTGTAAAAGTAATAGACTGCGTGACAGTGACAGTCGAAGCTATAGCTGTACCTGTAGGTAGCTCAATTTCATTTGGTTGGCATTATTTAATTCACCACAGATTATCCAACCATTTCGTTTTAATGCCACCACGTGAAATGGAACTACTCAATGAAATATTAATCTGACACAATTTTATTAATATTAGAAAACTATATTTCCCTCAGTCATATTAACTATTATAAATAGTAGAATGTATTTCAGCATTAAACTATCTTAAACAAACCTATTAATTTATTATTATGTTGTTAACATGACGTATATTGTATTTTGTTGGTTCTAACAATTCATATTTATACGAGTACAAAGTCTAATTATGTACGTACAATATAATAAATCATTATTGACAGGCGTGACCACAATGTACCTTAATCAGCCATAATATTGTGACAATATTTTTAAAATGAAACAGTAAAACGTCATGCAAAATGCTCATGATTGTTTGTAGAGATCTATTAGAAAGAGCCATCAATTTTATTGTAAAACGATTTCTTTTTTTAGTACACTGAGAGAATTATCGAGTTAAAAATAAAACTGTCTTTGACTCATCGTTCTGAAACACATGTTTACTGTATTCGTAATCGTATTCCCTGTGACGATGTCCAAATATATATTATATAAATATTGCGCTTCTTGATGAAATACATTCAGTATCATTATTTATCTCTACGAGTAAACGTTTATTGTCCTTGTTTTATAAATAAATATTTTTTTATCTGATCTTGAAATCAGTGATAGATTAGATCAAATATATTTTTTGTAGACGGAAAGTGAATACGGGAAGTAGTGGTGTGGACTACTGAACTAAATCGCTTTGTTTATGTTTTGTTCGGCTTAAACTGTCAACCCGGTAAAAATATATATATACCTAAATAGTATGAAAATATATTAAATATTCATTATTTTTAACGTATTCATAACACTATTTATATCTTAAGATATTTAGTAATACTAATATGTATCAAACACTGACAATGAAAAATATTCATGTCTTCAAATGGCGAAGGTTTCAAGTTGAAAAAAATGGGGGGCGTTACAAAATAACTAATTTTCAAATTGAGCGTTAGACAAAATAAGTTTGGGACCCTCTGACATTTAAAACTATTATTTTGTGGATTTTTACATACACGATTTAATTTATAAAAAATACTTCTTATACTCTTATTATCGATCATTATAGTTAATTGTTATTGGTTATAAAATCCGTATGTAGATGTAGATAAATTAGTGCTTAAACGGTTATCCATCGCAAAGTACATACGATGTCGTTACTTTTTACTCATATCTTTAAACTAATGTTTAATTTAACTGTGATAACATACACACCTTGATATTAATTCTGTTTAAACTTAAATCTACGTATGCCTGCAATATTGCCATAAGTTTTTTCCCTGCAAAACAGAGCACGAAACCCAAAATAAATACCGCGACATTCACACCCGTGATTCAATTTCTCGTGGTAGTGGAAATTGATGTTCACAAAATGACAAGTTTTTACCATTTCGTATCTCTAAGTCTAAACTATAAATACATTTTAATATATTTTAGTACTAAATAATCAATAGCGTTGATTGATTCACTCATTCAATTGGTGCGTCGACTTACAGAAAAGTGTGCAGAACGTTAAAAAAAAACTGTGCAGAATGTTAAAAAAAAACTGTGTAATCAAAAGCCTTCCAAATATTTGTCATTACACAGAAAATTTTCTACTTTGCAAGATAAATATTTACTTTTTATGTTGATCATACCAACATTGAATATCATACCATTTTAAATGTCTTTTCACAGTGGTCACCGCGTTACCGCGACCAAGACATGGATAATGACAGAGGTTAGTTGATAATATCAATTTACTTTTTCATCTAATTTCTTACGACTTGTTAAAACGTTTCCTTTTGTCGTCTGTGTTTTTAATATTGTTTATAACATTTTGTTTTAACATCTTTTCTCATGTTTCATAGGTGTTCGAGTATACGAATTTATAGGTAAAAAATACAAAATATTATCTACGTACCTCTATGGACGTAGGTTCATGGCACGCTTTCAAATGCAACAGTGAACTTTTTTAGTATAAGCATAAGCAGGAAGCATACTTTGAGCACCGCAATTTATCTATTTTACTTGATGTTATTACAGCTAAATGACTAGAAATATATAAAACATGTAAAATAATAAAACATGGTTTTTTATAGTATTTTAAAATAACATTAATATGTTGAATAACTACAGACAGAAATTGAAATCACGTGAACGAATGCCTCATTCATGCCTCTTATAAAAGTAGGTAATAGATATAGGTATTGGCGAGATTTTTTTATCAATTTAGAAATTTATTTGGTATAATTATTTGATCGTAACGTTCTTAACGCCTCTGTGAATTATGTATAATATTTCAAGCCTAAAGCCATAAGAATGTGGAATTTAGTCGAACATTGATAGGGAATGTTTTTGACTTCGGATGATTTTATCATAATTATCAACGCACAACGGAATTAGAAAAATACAGCTAATTTAATCTGTCCTAACCTACACACATGTAGTTTAAATAGGTTATGATTATGAGACATTTTAAATGCGTTCAAAATGTTTGACGGTGTCCAAACGGCATCTTGTAGGTAAATTGCGTAACAAAAAAGCAACATATGAAACTGTTTGACGTGAAGGTGTAAATTGTCGAACAGTTTGCTTTTACAATTTTTATATTTTTATACAATTTATTAGAGCTAAGCTTTTTTTCTTACCTGATCCTGTCACCTGTTCATGAAGTGATACAGATCACAATGTTTATTAGAAAACAACGCACTTCCATGATGTATATATTCTTAATATATATAAATCTCGTGTCACAATGTTTGTCCTCAATGGACTCCTAAACCACTTAACCGATTATAATAAAATTCGCACACCATGTGCAGTTCGATCCAACTTGAGAGATAGGATAGTTTAAATCTTAAATTATAGTTGCAATTTTAATTTATTGCTAATTATTTGTCTGTTATTATTTGACAGTATGTATTGACATATTTGACAGTATGACAGTATTATTTTGCACTTATTATTTCAATGTGCTATGATAACATGTTTTTCAGTTCCGCTTTCTTATATTTAAACGATTAAATTATTATTTTCAGTCAAATGCCACCGAAAAAATCTAACCTCAACAACGCGAGCAGCAAAGGGTCACGACGCAAACGTGTTGAAAGAACTCAGCAATAAATATATATTTGCCATTGAAATTAAATTATAATGTCTTACACTTCTCGAAGCTGTGGTCAAAAGCTAGGTTACAGTCCAT
>DWTO01000817.1:0-18738 GCA_018244755.1 Jemadia pseudognetus | reverse complement strand
AAGAGCAGCTAATAACTGGCCGTTTAACTAAACATAGCTTCAATAACTGTATTGAAAATCGTAAACTAATTAGTATTACATATATATACTTAAATCTCTTCATGAAAGTAACGAACTTTTCTTTCTTTTTTCTATATGGCACAGAGAATGACAATGGATCAAGCCATAGCCTGCCATGCTGGAATAGTGCTGATCGGCGTACTTATTTCCTCGCGAAATTTTCTTCGTATCGCTAAATTTGTACTAGTAATTTCGTGCACGGCAACGAGCTTGTTTGTAATAAGAAATAATTAATGGGAGATAAGATACATTTGTTTACACAGCATTATGTAATTATAACTGCTGTATGGCTTTTTAACTCTGCTGACACTGCGAGATGAATTCATTGAAATTATAAATGATACCATTATGATGTGTAAATAATACAATCTGAGAATTTTCTACTTACTAGAACAATATATGCAACTAATAAAAAATTATAGGTATATCTACTTCATTATGAGGTAGGTATGGAACCCAGCCCAGCCTATTAAAGTCCTCTGCTGGACATAGGCCTCCCCTGCGGGGTTTTGCCCATAATATCCACGCTTGACATACGGGTTGGGGATATATGCAAGTAATTTTCTTTTAAAACATATCAAATTCTTCAACCCGTCCTTGGGTAGCAAGCGACACTATAGCCATAAAATTTCGTCTTATCACGTATTTAACTCCAATAGCAGAACAGCAAAAGAATTGATAACGACAATGGTGATGCTGTAGCTCTAATTATTCTACTGGGCGCATACATTCTGTTCAGTGTAATAATAAGATAACCTTTGATATTGAACACGTACATTGAATAATCATTAACTATTAAGTCAACATCAACTAACAAGCCAAGTAATA
This sequence comes from Jemadia pseudognetus, assembly GCA_018244755.1. NCBI lineage: Eukaryota > Metazoa > Arthropoda > Insecta > Lepidoptera > Hesperiidae > Jemadia > Jemadia pseudognetus. The sequence goes on along the minus strand of DWTO01000817.1, from coordinate 17,850 downwards.
TTTTATAATACTTCTGTACTTATACACACTCATTTTTTAATTAAACATAATTATTTGTCTGTGAAACGTAATTAGTCTATGGAACGTAATAGGTCAGATTAAAAAAATAAGTTTACAACAGACAAGACACGCAAAATGGACACCTTGATCTTGACCACGAAAATGAATTTGCACGAGACACGCGCGTGACACGAGATATCTGTGTTTGGTATTGCTATTGTGAATAATCGTATAATTTTATTGCATGACATTAGTTGATAAGGAAACGTTAGCATTGGCATTACTGACAACTTAACGTTATTTGTCGAGCTATATATCATTACACATATTGGCGCCAAAAACACGTCCGAACAAAAATTTTATGTATAAAATATGTAGTAATTTCTTCAATGTTAAGCTCGTAGATCATATTTATACGGTCATTCTATATTTTTTTAAAGTTTTGTTTGATTGTAAGAAACATCATTCTTACAATCCTGTATGGTAGCCCGCTGTATGGCAATAGTCATCCAGGCCCAAACCCGACTCTATTCCATGGTGGCATACCATACCTTAGCTGGTGAGACGTGCGAGTGTACTACACTCCTTTGCCTACCCCTTCGGGGAAATATTGGCGTGATGTTGTGTTATGGTAGCAAATTGTTAGTAGGGAAATAATGTTGGAAAGGTGGAACCAATATATTTAGAAAATAAAAGACAGGAGAATTAAACAAAGCTTAGACAGTAGAAATAAACAAACATTCAGGTATTGTTTTATTTATACATTGTTACAATCCTGAAGGACGATTAAGTTACTAAGCAATTGCAGTAACATTATCATACAATGGACATAAGGCAAGATGATTCAATTGTTAAATACCTAATAATATTATTTTATTTCACTTGTTAAATTAGTAATTATATTGCAGCTTATTACTTAATTGGATGTCAATATTAACATAAAGTAATTTGAAGTACCTACATTGTTTATTTTCGTACCTGGTTTACTTTTTTGAAATATTAAAAAACTACTTGCCATATGTAGAGGTATTGATATATTTACAAAACTATAAAAAGTTGAACGTTATATCAAAAGAAAAAACGTATGTTCGTTAATACTTCCGATTTATTAAGTATATTAGCTTCGTTTATTTTAAATTGTACATCCAAATATATATTTCCACACATTATAACATTGCACAAACCAGTTTATTTAATTTTTATGTGCGTTAAAAAAGAATCATGTACTCGTAAGGAAGTCAAGAAGATATTATAAACTTATAATACAAGCAGTATATCTTATTTTAAACGTTTTTAAAGTAACACACAGTTTATCTTAAGTCCAAATGCAAGACTAACAAAAAGTGTCGTTGTAATAAATAATTTAGTCGATGATAGTCTGAATGTATGTGGAACGTACTCCCCTCGAACTTTTACTCAATCGAATACGTGATTGGTGCGGAATATCTTGCGATCTCTGTTTTGGGTCACGCAGCACGTTCTCGCCGGCCGCTCGCTCCGTGCCGCTGCGCTCGCCGTCGGCAGTCCTCGGCCGCGGTGTTCGGTGCCGCGCCCGATGCCTACGTGACGTCGCCCGCGTGCGGCGCACGACGGAGAGGGGTGCCGGCCGGTTTATTCAATTGCGTGCGCACCGCGCGCATAGATAAATTGCAAATATCGATATAGTTTTTTTTGTTGTTGTTGAGTATAAAACTGTTAGCCCATATTGGATTTCTCCATATGACAAGATGAAAGAATGAATCATTTTTAACCAACTTAAGTTATATCAAAGCTTCTCCACATTTTTTCGATTATACCTTTTTACGACGACATACATTTTATTTGATAAATAACATTAATTTATAGCCTAACCGTAGAGATAATTTCTTGAGAAAGTGTATACTACATACGCTTCATGTACTTATAAACTTGATATACTTACTGCCATAAGTTTTGAAATATTCTTGTCACACAAAACAATAAAACTGACGTACAATGGTATAGATATGTAGAACATTTTAGGTTATCTAAAACCAAAACAAGGTTATTGATAAGATTATCGACGTCGATATAATGAATGTAAACATTACAAACATCTCTAATGCTTATTTTGAGTCAACCGCTGGAACTGTGGAACAGGCAAGGAGGCAAAACACAACAAAGAATCAGTCGGTCACAAATACTCGTATTGATCAGACGTTGGATTTCTTGCATTGCTCGTGCTAGTTCGAGTCTACAGCTAAACATAGAAAACTTAAAAGAAAAAATATTCAAAATTAAACAACCTAACTTTATTGGACATTCGGAAGGGCTTGAAAATTCTTAGAAATTTCCAAAGATGTATTCCACGAGGAAAAGCTTGGACAAGATTCTGCAAATTTACAAGAATGAAATACGCCGGCAGATTAGCAAAACTACCAGTGTAACCAATTCGGACGCGATGGTGCCCAGGCTAGACCAGCCTAACAAGACGCAAAGTGACGAAACGGGACTGCCGAAGAAGTTGCTGAAGTTGCAGAAATATCACAGGTCAGTGCACTCTCGTACGCGGTGTCTCAAAGTTTGCGTAACATTGGAAGCCATACGAGCACGAGTTATACATTGTATGTCATGTTACATCAAGTACCTACTAAGCACGTAAATGTGGTCGCATATAATAAATAAAATCCTGTTTAATACGCAAAATTGCGTTCATTCATAGTTTCATGTAAACAAATTATTCTACTCCTTATTTCTATTGCTCTTAAATACTCTCAATGATTTAATATAAATTATCATATATTAATTTCACATTACAACGTTGTTTTCAATTAAAGCACCTGTTTTATGAACACATTTATGTAATTGTTCATGTTCTCTGGTTTTTACTTGTTTACTATAGTCTAAGTATTATTTATCAATAACTGTAGAATATTTAATATCTAAGCGAGGCATAAAGTGCAATGGAACTTTTAATTGTCTAGATTCCTGTCGACCCTCACTCCGCAGCAAATGCCACTGGCGACCCGCGGACTGGCCGTCTCCAAGGACCAGTCCCGGGAGTTCATGGCTTGCTTTCCGGACATCGTGAGGGATCTCACTGAAACTGGCAAGCATATTGACGTGCCGGACGCCAGCAAATGGTTGGCTAAGGTACGTTCTATATTTTTGTCAGCTCATAGACAGAATCATATAGAACAGCGTTTTAGAGTCTAGACATTGAAGCTTTAGACATTTAAAAAATGCCCACAAACATGTACAAACGCGGTAAGTATAAGTGCTTAGTAGTTACACTAGATTTGATATGGAATTTCATTTGATACGTTGAAACTGTGGATTTTTTTCATTATGTTTCCAACATTTTAACGACAAGTTGTATTATTGTTGAATACAAACTAGCAATGTTAAGCAAAGACACGTTGAGAATCTTATTCGAGTTACTCACACGGTGTGAGGAATCAGGAATCGTGAAACCTGTTACATTACCGACGCGCAATAGAAACACCGTAGGTATTTATAAGTAAACGCCTTATGATGTTTATTTTGCACTACCTATTTTTGCTAACATTAATAGCCATAACAAAACAAATAAAATGCTTACATTTCAGTGATGTAAGTAGAACATATTGTTTTAGCTGACAGATGATTGTTTTCGTACATAAGTAGTACCTACTTACCAATTAAGAGGTATGTGTTCGTAACGTGTATTGTATTTTTTAATGACTTTTCAACTTATGACAAATGTTTTGATTGATAAACAATTGTAATCAAATATTTGTACTATCGGTCATATTTGTCTAAATAAATACAAATACCCATGTGTTTTTAAAACTACTTACTTTTTCACAAGTGGACTTAGGAATTCATTTCAATTTGACACATTGAGAATGCGCGCGTAGAAAATTACTATTTTATCATTATTCACAATAGGGTGCGTGCCTTCGAAATTATTCGTACGAACATTGCAAATGTTTTGTTCAATGACATCATTGTTAGTACAGGTATCGGCTCTTCATTTGAATAAAATCAATACGATTATCAATACAAGCAGACACTGTTTACATTCTATTGTTAGCATTCCGACTTTGGACGCGGTTATAATGTACCTAGCAATAAATAATTTTTAATAACAATTATACCCAATTAGTAAATCGTGCAAAAAATCGTTTCTTTTATTAGTTATTCCATAATTTTAAATCTTAGTGAGCTATATAAAAAAATACTGGCAAGATAATAACTGAATGCCAACTGGCATAATACTTAACTGGCGATAGAAGCAATGAAAACAAATAAGGGACATTCAATATTTTTTCAAACATTAACTATTGTTACAGCTTTTACAATACAATGTGCCCAATGGAAAGAAGAACCGTGGACTGGCAACAGTACTTGCTTATAAGATGCTAGAGAAACCTCACAACCTCACCCAGGAGAACGTTCACTTGGCCAACATCATGGGATGGTGCACGGAAATGGTAAGTCAGAACACTATTATGTATTCATTTTAACTTTTAACCCCAAAATTCTTAGCATTACATCGTTTCAGTATTTTGAATAAATCCTATACTTAAAGGGATAGGTATATTTTTTTGTCTATGGTCAATATCATGTTTATCGTCCTCTTTTTGTCCTCGGCCAAAGATGGCCTCTTTAATAGCTCGTCACTGAGCTCGAGCTTCAACTTTTCGGTTACAATCACTACCAGCCACTGCATATATTATCACTTTTCTGTCCCTCTACATATATTAATTCTGCTTCCATAAATCAAAAAATTTCTTGTGCATCCTACTAAGGGGTTTCCATAAACGTTGCATTGTTTTGTTAAAGGAAAACAGGGATCGATGCTCATGTCATCTGGCATAGAGATGAAATGGGGATGCTAAAAACTTTGTTCTTTCTAGAAAATTCATAAAAATAAAAGCCGACTATTAATATTGCAATATTTCAAACGTGAAAATCATAAATAGCGTAATTATATCTATGGTATAAAAATAAAAAGATTACGTAAGCTAACTCGCTTTAACCTCGTAATGTGTTCGATGTACAACCTAACACTTTATTACACTAGGTACCTATCCAACATGGCGTCCATAATGACATGTCGCATTGGCTGTAGAGGGGACCTTGATTTTTTATGTTAATTCGCCAACTTGGCACATCGAAGCGCGACGTGGCTGAAAGAAAAACTTGCTCCTCAACATTTTACACGTGTTCTGAATTATTGTTAAATTATTTAACCATCGGACTGGTTTGTGTATCGGCCCAGTTTCACAATACGACGTTCTGAGATGGAAACCGATAATTTTGATTTCGTTAATAATATATTTTAAAGAACGCAACTATTTAATATATTTAATTTTTTGGTGAGTTCACAGCTTATATTTAAAAGTATTTATTCATTACTGCGATCCGCTCCGGCTTCACACGTTAAACTTTAACTTTTTATCGATCTTTTTGAAGATATAGAATTCCCTAGTAAGGTTTAGCGAGCGTTTGCGATTTAAGCGCACAGAAATATAGGTACATATTTGTTACGAAATCAAATTAAAAATCTTTGAATTTTTCGCCTTATCCATAGTACCCTATAATATGTCTGTATTATACATATAAACCTTCCTCATCAATCACTCTCTGTTGCTGAAAACTGCATTAAAATCCGTTGAATAGTTTAAAAGATCCGAGCGAACAGACAGCGGGAGCGACTTCATTTTATATTATACTATGTAAAGATTATGATAGCCTTTTATCGTTCCACTGATCCACACGTGTCGCTTTATGAAAATGTGAAAGATAAAAATATAGTTCATAACTCTGGCCACGTGTTGGTTGATAAAATTCACGCGCCTTCAATCATTAGAAGTTTAAATTGTACACATTTCTTCATTAGTATTATCCATATTGCCTTTTCAATCCAAATAAATTATCGTTCAAACGGCACGGTAAATCTGTTTCTGGATACATACGCTTACTCGTGCTTACCTGGTACGGGACCTGTTATCTATATAAGAATAAAAATATTAACAATAAAAGTATTATCTATATAGTCTTCCAATAAACATCAAACTCTGTTACCATTAATATAATACACTTTTTGTGGGTTACTACATCTGTTCACGGCTCAATACAATACAGATTGGGTACCTGTAACTATGTAGTTCCCGCAAAAAATTATGTAGGTACCTGGCTGCCCAAAGTTGGCTTTATTACATTTGTATTGTATTTTACAAGAATGTATTATTTCTGTACTATTGTGTATTGGAGAGTAAATGTATAATAATTGCAGCTCAATATTTTTAAAGTTACATGCTGAGATAAAAATGTGACCAATGCACTGAAAGCACAAAAAATATTCTTTACCGATAAAACTTAGACATTATACAAAACACAAAAATTGTTCAATTGAGTTTGAATATTCCACTGATCACATATGAAAAAATCGCGCAAAAGATTATTTTAAAGAACGTATGCCATATTCTAGTAATATTAATACATATATGCAGTGAATAAAAAAAAGCTATTTCATAACCCTGTTTTTTTAATTTGATAAACACTGAATATATTTCAAACAGATCAAACGCCCAATTAGTTGTTTACGCAAATTGTTACAATACACATATATTTCCGTTTGCCGGTTAGTCAGGCTGAAAATATAAAAAAAATAACCAAACTGTATATAACAACAACAGTTTTTCAAGTGTACCCATTCAATTCAATTACGAAACATTCAGTTACAATGCAATATTTGTAAGATAAAACACACCAGATCTGAGGATACACGTGTGACAACACTTGCCACTAATTGTAAGAGCAGTGAGTAATGTTTGTATAATTGTGTGTAACTTGCTGGCTGGCAGACAGACGTGCGTAAACACATATGTTATAGATTTAGGAATACGCGCACATACTTAATATTGATACAGTCGTAAATGGCCAATAGAACCGTTGAATACATACATACATAAAGCATCGTGAGCCTGTCTAATATCACTGGGAATAGAGTTGTCAAGTTTTTGAACAAAAAGTATTGGTCAGAGAAGAAAAATAGTGTTTTAGAAAAATGAACAGTATTTCATATCATTGAATGTTTTAAAACAATATTTTAGTGCTCCTTTTCATTAATTGTCACTTTAAAAGTTGCATAGATCTCTGCACAAACAAATTTAAATGATACCTCAAGAACAATATATTAGGGAACCTTAACTGGGATATACGCCTTGTCTGAGTGAGGGGCCCTTGCCTTTGAACCCACGCTAGACAAGCGGTTGGGCAATCATAAAGCGATTTGGCAATCATATACATTTATTAAGTATTCTTATTATTACTTAGTAGCAACTGGTAGTAGATATTATTATTCTTTAATTCAATTACGTCAATTCCCGCTTCACTGTACGCTGCGCTCCACATTTGATCAATTTAAATTGTTAATGTACCGATTTACTACATCATTATAAATATACCTACAAACCGATTTCGTTTTTATAAAGTCTGTACGTTTAATCACATATTGCTAAATGTTATATAACGTATTATTACACTTGTAATCCCGGACGACGTAAGCATAGGAGGGTAGTACACTTCGAAGTACTAAATGTTAATTATGTATAATGAAATATAGAATTAATATAATTGTGCATGGCTAATACGTATATTAAATAAATTTCTTGCTAATTTAACACTATTTCAACCAAGACTCTTTTTACATTTTAAAGTTTAATTTTTTTTTTTACTTTAAACTGAATGATAGTTTCCAAGTTATTTGTATCCAAGGCAAACATGTGAAGATACATTTTTATTCGAAATAGGTTGCTATTATATCGTCATGGCTGAACCGTTACAGGGTCAGCATATGTTATAGAAACAGGTATTTTCACAAAATAGTGATAGAAATTAAGTTAAATAGTTCCTACAACTTATAAGTATCAATATTCTATAACAAATGATTCTTAAGATCTATCTGAATTCGATACTAGGTGCAACGCGATAGTAAACAATTTTGTACACGAATTCAAAGTAAAAATATCATTTTCAGAACGTTACCATGACAACCGACAACCAACGATTGTTCAATATCTAATCGCGCAACTTTTACGCAAAAAAAGTCACACGTTTTGAACAATACTAATCCGTTTGAGATAATTTGAGACCTGCTTAATGACGTAACGTGCAAAAAGGAACCTATTATTAGATATTCAGTAGACTCTAAGGGATATAAATTGACAAAAAACTGTATTTCCTAATCGAAAAGACTACGTATATATTTATCACAAAGCGCACAGATTGTACAAAGTGTTTAAACGAACAAAAAGTTAGAAACCATTCGCATTTTACATAGGTACAATAAGCAAAAACATTATGTGCCTTGGTATCTTACGTTCATAATTTTATAATATAAATAATCATATAATGTTTATTTATGTTGTCACCGGTCTGTTATCAGTACGTACCGGAAAATAATTATAATATGCCGAACCATAATAAACACAACTAAAATGGCGGCGTGTATTATACTTGAGTAATAGAAAGCACAAAATTCTCCGTCATTTTTACAAAAGTGTGAAACATCTTTGTTGACGGGTTATAAGAAACTGGGTGATCGCAAATCTAGACTGTACTTGTGTAAGAATATAGATGGCAATATTGGGTTAGTGAGAGTACACGATCAGTGCCGCCATTTTAGATTATTTTTAATGGGTCGAGTTCTTCTGATAAGCGTAATGTGAAAAATGAGACGACCAGTGAAAGAGATATATTTACATTCTATTGACGCATTCAGTGCAATAAAAGGTCTATAAATAACTAATCTTATTTCTGGGTAGCCTGTTTTTACACGAAACTTCTATTAAGTATAAAAACAAAATTAAGTATGATTAAGTATAAAAACGCCTCGTTGGTCGCGTTGGTTGCAAATGCGACTGCCGATCGGGAGGTCCTGGGTTCAATTCCTGGGTCGGGCACTCAATCTAAATTAGATTTTCTCGGCCTACCTCTTCGGGGATTACAGGCGTCATGTTCCGTTTTTATTTTTCTAATTACTACACTTCCTAAAACTAAGTTGCGCTTTCTATTTTATTGGCCCCAAAACGCATTTAAAAGCACATTTGAGTTTTAATTTAAACTATGAACATGCTGGCTGGATAAAAAACGTCAACGTTCATATATAGGAAAAAAAATAAACTAAACGCTGTTGATAGAATTGTTTGAACTAACAGCTGTTGTTTTTTTCTTCAGTTCCATACGCACCAGATGTTGTTGAACGATGTGATGGACGGCACGGAGATGCGGCGAGGAGTGCCCTGCTGGCACAGGCGGCCGGAGGTGGCGCTCGGCGCCGTCAACGACGCGTCCTTCATACAGGCCGCCATGTACTCCACGCTCAAACGTCACTTCTACTCCAAACCCTACTACAAGAACGTATTGGAAATGTTCAATGAGGTAAATATTAACACCTAATGTGTACTTAGAAGATGAGTAGAATAAATTGTTTTTTAAACAGTGGTCAATGTAGCCCGTCAGGTTTGTAAGGTTAGAGATATTTGACACTCAATGCTTTCTGTTTAACCCGTGAGGGGGCTTTTTGTTTACGAAGAGGGAGCCTAAGAAGTAAAATTCACGCCTTTAAAATCACGCCTGTAATTCCCGAAGAAGTAGGCAGAGGAAGGTAGTACATTCCCACTTTCCACCAGTTACGTTACGTCCCATTATGGATTAGGTGGTGAGTCTTGTGCCATATAGTTTCAAATGTCTCAAATCTCGCAAAATCATAATGCGCTTAATATGTTTCAACGTACTACAAATATTACTAATTTCGTACCCAGATGTGTGCAATTTATGTTACATTTACTAAAGGAACAAAGGTGGAAACAGTTAATTTCCGTTACACTTCACTTCTATTTATCGTACATTACTTTGTATGTAAAACAACAATGGAAACGTAAAACACATGTTAGCTGAGGCAGTCAAAGAATCGGATACGCTCATATGGGAAACTGATTAGCATTAAGGTCACCACGCAACTATATTAGTAACTAACGTAACTTAACATCACGCCACAGAGTGTAGTACATTTGCATCAGTTATGCTTACGTCCCATCATATAATGTGTTGAAACTATCGCCATATATAAATTATGATTAACGTAAAAAAACGTTTAAATTGGCAGATGCTACTGAAATGCTCGATCGGCCAGCACCTGGAGAAACTGATGTCGAAGACGGAGAAGCCAGACCTCGCGCAGTTCACGATGGAGAAGTACGAAGTGATCACGAAATATAAAACCGCGTACTACACGTTCCAAATGCCCGTGAGCCTGGCGCTGCTCATGACCGGCGTGGACGATCCCGAGACCCACAGGCAAGCGAAGACCATCCTGATGGAAATGGGGGAGTTCTTCCAAATTCAGGTAAGGATATCAACTTACGCCACCATCACAATTGTAACGGTTCTCCAAGGTTCTTTACTATTCGCTATCCACGCTCCTAATTAAAGTATTTCCGGAGCGCTTCGATATAGGGTTCGCCGAGAAAGGCGTGAAACACGCTTTCTTTGAATAAAGGCAACGCTTTGCGAACTTCTCTCGAACTGCAATGCTTATAAGCAACGGTGACAACTTGCCCACAGGTGGCCCCAGGCGTCTACTTGTCAGTTTCAATTCGTATAAAAGAACAATATAATAATGTAACTATTCGTTATATCTGATTCTATCAATGTGTTGTATGTATGGAATTCCCAATAAGGCGTCACGTTCTTCTGTGCAGGATGACTTCCTCGACTGCTTCGGAGATCCGGCCGTGACCGGCAAAGTTGGCACCGACATACAAGACGGCAAATGCACGTGGCTGGCCGTCGTCGCGCTGCAGAGGGTGACGCCAGCGCAGAGGCAGGTGCTGGAGGAGTGCTACGGCAGCGGCGCCGCCGGCGACGCGGAGCGGGTCAAGGATCTTTATGAGGACTTACAACTGCCTCACACGTATTCAGTGTATGAAGAAGCCACTTACGACCTCCTCCGGACGCAGATCCAGCAAGTGACCAGGGGACTCCCGCACGACTTGTTCTTTAAGATACTCGACAACATCTTCAGGCGAAGCGTCTAGATTACATTTCCAATTCCTAATTAAGTAATATTGACGTAGGATATGTAGCTTTAGTACCGCTTATGTTAGGTGTTATATCTAGTGCATATGTCTTAACTTACATATTCCATTAATAAAAATATTCTTAATGCGACGAAAATTTCAATGTGTAAGAAGTAGATCTCATAATAAACCCTTTTTATGTATTCCTCTACAATTATATAATTACAAAATAATAAGTCTAAGAAACTCCACTAACATTTTTCAATCAACTTTATAAATACAGATGTTTGTTATAAACAAATATTTTTGTTATGTATTAAAATGGTGTAAATTACGTACTAATTTCGATTTATTATTTTATATACAATGTATTTGTGGAATTAAAAATATTGTGAACATGGTAACACTTGTATTTTTACTTATACGTAAGTGTATATAAAATGTATGACATGTCAATTGTATTATCTGCGATACAAAATGACCACGTTAATTTAGTAAGAATAAAACATTTTGTGGTACGGCATTAACGGTGCAGAGTAATATAGACAATAATATAGAGCACTGAATACATAGATATTAAATTTTTATTATTGCAGTCCACTGCTGGACACAGGCTTCCCTTGAGAGGTTATATCCACAATCCCCAAGCTGGGCATACGGGAATAATGTATGCCTACTGTGAATTGCTAATTACTAGAAAAAATTTATTTATTAACATTGACTTCTTTGATAACATATGCTCCTGACAGTTCTTTTATAGCATGCCGAGCTCAAACAACAAAAATTTCAATTGCTACGTCTTAATAAGTAACTGTTAAAATGCAATAATGAAGTTAAGTAAATAAAACAAATGATTATAAATAAAAGTTAAAAATAAGATGTGAAGTGTTAGTATATTGGACTATACGATTAGAGCCCGTTGATATATTTGCCATTTTAAAAATGAAATCCACTGTTATATAAATCAACCACATACAACATAACACTCAATGATTACCTGTATAATAAAATCCTCATGGATCATTGCTACAAATAACTACATTTATGTAAAATTAAATTAATTTAATACTAAAATATCACTTCGTATCGCGGGGACGGCGAACGCGAGGAAATGTGTACCTTAGAGTGCTTCATTAGGTTCTCTGAGCTAAGGCAGCCAAGCTGCACTTGGCCAGCGTGGCAAACTATGGTTTTTACGCTTTTCAGTCTGATGGAAGACACGAGTGCAATGGGCAAAAACCCTCGGGGGGGCCAGGTCCAGCAGTGGACTAATACAGACGATGATGTGCAAGCTTATACGAATACAATGTAACAATTACTACTCTGACGCCAGTAATGCCTTAGCCTAAAATAGCCTTGTAGTAAACATTTTACAACAACGTGCTAATCATAAAATTTTATATATTATGATACGTGATGTTACTTTTTTCTACGTTATATACTATATTTTAGAAGAACTAAGCGGTTTTCTTTCAAAGGCATGCTTTTAAAATATTAGGTAGGTATCATCATCATTAGTCTATCTCAGTCCACTGTTAGACATAGGCCTCCCCCAAAGAGGCCTATCGCCCTCTGTCCTCGTCTAGCCGCATCTAGCTTCTGCCTGCAGCCGTTCACAGATCGTCTTCCTGTCTACGGTATAATATAAGTATAATACAATTATTTAAAATATTATGATTTACACAAATGTCAATGGGTCTGTCTTAAGATGAATTTCACTCTAATGTATTTTATGGTAAAGCAGTTTTAACCAAGAAAAATTATTTGATAAAGGTGTTTCAAATTATTACGAAAACAAACCAATGGATTACCGTAAATGAAATATTAATGATGCAAATGATAAGCAATATAATCCATTTGTTGTCTCAGATGAAACAAAACAGTTGAATGAATTGAAATAACGAAAAGTTTGAATATATTTATGTAATCACCACGAATAAATGAACTTAGGTCAGGCGAGAGACGCGTGCGCGTCGTGAATTAGTGTTAAAAGTAGAAGGAAAAAGTACACTCGTGTACGTGTTTATGAGAATATATTTCTTGTAAAGTGAAAATTGATTAAAACATCAATAAATATGATTCTTGGATACCTACACAAATCTGTCAGGAGAGGATTTACTATGTTGTTGCAAAGGTAAAATATTGTATATTTATTTTTAGTCGAATGTTTTAAAATACAGAATATTGTTGCTATCAATTTATATTTGACTCAAATTTTAATTTCTTCTTTATTTGAATCATTCTTAGCCTTGTTTTTTATTGACTTCGTCCGGAGTTTTTTGTTTTTACCCAAATAATAACGGTAGAAACGTTCATACGTAGGCTAATTGTTGTGATAAGGGATTTTTTTATTTACCAATAGGCCCGCGTTCCTCTGCTATCTCACCTGGTGGCCAGCGAGATAAAGCATAGGGTGTAGCATGCTTTTCGAGAAATTGTCCATTCATTCTTGTCTTAAAGAATTCCAGGTCATGTGAATCGGGAAATCTAGACGCTGGCAGGAAATTCCATTCTCTCGCAGTGTGTCACTTGTATTGTATCGTTATTACGCTCACATTATTAATGATGCTTGGAATAAATTTTGTATTTACCCTCATCCAGAAAAAGTAAACTGTTTCTATTAAAATTATTGTAATATTTGTAATTTAAATTCTTACCATTAACTTGGTAGCAATAAGTATGAATGAAATAATAAAAATCTTAAACCAGAACCAGAACCATTAACAGATGGCATTTTATTGTCTTTGATGAAAAAAATGTTTTTGTTTAAAATTACATGTTATAATCGATTAAATTAGACCATTTATATTATAGGGACATAAAAAATAATTCTATTTAATGAGAATATTGCATTTTCGACTTGTATTTGGAAACAATGAAGATGGGCAAGGTAGGTAAGAGGTGAGAGAGGTGTGGGAGGAAGTCGTGGCTGAGCAACATGGCAACATCCGAGTCGACAGGAATCGCCAGTGCTGCTTAACTTTTTCCCTTAACAACAGACCGAGCGAAATATCAGATCACTAGTCGGGGAGGCACCACAAGAAAAAGAATTAAAAACAACAAGATTTTTCTTTCTAGAATTCTCCATGTGTGTTCTCCATATAAATGTTTTAAGACTTTTAACAGACCAAAACCCAACAATCCATACGAACGAACATAATATCATCGTTGCATATAAATTGTTAATTCATCTCATTCTTTTCTTACGCCATACGGTGGTTTTTCTAATTTGTCATTATAAATATTTAAAGACGTAAAGTGGTCAAGCGTATCGTTAAGCAATATTTAAATTTAATTAATTATTTCTTAGTTATCATATACGTTTTTATACATTCATAATTTATTCCTTCATTTCATTAAACTGTGGAGCAATTCTCATAATGAATCAATAAAAACTATAGGTTATTTCACTATTTTTACAAGGTGATTTCACGCCTGTAATCTCCGAAGAGGTAGGTAGACGAATGTAGTACACAGGGAGTGTTTTCCCAGTTATGCTGAAGTCTCACTATGGAATAGGTGGTGAGTCTAATGCGATACAAGGGGCATAAATCCAGACTAAGAACCACTATTACAAAAACCTGAGTTAGAAAAATTTAATAGAGCCTGATTTTGAATTTGAATTCATGACCTCCCGACCCGCAGTCGTATTCCCAATGAACACAACCACGATACGACCATGCATGAGAAAAATATATTATATAACAAAGGTTATACATAACAAAATAATTGCTTACTGACAGAAACGGCAGAATATTAAAAAAACATGTCTTGTTTATTACAAAAATTTTACCAGGCCGTGATGGCTGGTGAAAATTACCAATAAAAATATATGAATACGACTAATGGTGGATTGACGATATACGCAAAGTGGCCGGCAGCCTTTGGATGCGAAGAGCTGAAGATCGAGCTCAGTGGCGTGCTATTGGAGAGGGCTATGTCCAGCAGTGGACGGAAATAGGCTTATGATGATTATTTACGACGATTATAATAATAGAATAATTTCTTAAGCATGTTATTTATGTTTTTATCGAGTATATTTTTAAAATGCTTCACATATTTTTATGCACATACTCGTATGTCCTTGGGGTCAAAACAATAATCTTTTTATGACTATTGACCGTAAATGTTTTTAATAGATCGTCCAGCACTGCCGCCGTAGCATACTTGATGAAACGAAGGGAGAGTTTCAACAACGAGTTTCCTGAATTAATTAAGTCTATAGTTACACATCCACAATTTACAGACGTGCCCAGTGTTGCAAGTAGATTGAAACAGGTATTCATATATTATTTAATATCTATTACTCATATTAAATTAATATCTAGTAGCTAAAAGATCGAGTATCGCTTAAATAGGATGATATTAAAGATAAATCCTTTTCGTTTCTTAGACATTTCGAAGTGCCACCGTAAGTTAATAACATACATACCTATGTACTACCAAATACAGGTATTCAAATGTATACTAGTTTTCAGGTACACAAATCTGTATTTGGTCTTCTTTATTCTCCCAACAAACTAACTAAAGAAAAATGTATTTTCTGTCCGGCCTGAGACGGTTAAATATTATTATTATGAGTTAATGCTACACAACAGAAAATATTTAATATTGACGAACTTCCCACCGCACATTCGTTCTTTCGATGACGTGTATTGTCTACGAAATGTTACATAATCTTTTAATCATAAATAATGAAATCCACATTTATTTAAAATAAGGGATAATTAATATTGAACATAATTTACTTTATTATTAATTCAGGTTTTAGAGTATAATATGACATCCGGTAAATGCATTCGTGGTTTGCTGACTGCAATGACATACGAGATAATTGAGGAGCCGAACAAGATAAGTGAAGAAACATTAAAATTGAGCCGCGTTATGGGATGGTGCGTCGAAATGGTGAATATTGAGTATAATTTGCGAACATAAATAATTATGTAACCTAAAAAAACGTAACATCACGCCTGTTATCCCCGAAGAGGTAGGCAGAGGAGTTTAGGTAACATAAATATGATTTACACATTTCACACTGACTACTAGTTGGGCGTGTGGTTAGTGGTTACAAGTGCAACTGCCAATCGAAAAGGTCTGCGTTCAAATCAGCGATGGGGCACTATTAGACTTTCATAACTTAGGCTTTCTAGTAAAAGTTTCAGGTAGTGGCTCGAGGTTTGGATTTGTGCCCGATGTATGGCAATAGACCCATCCCCTATTCAATGGTGAGACATAAACGTAACTGGCGAAACGTGAACTTATATTACACTCCTCTGCCTAGTACTTCGGGAAAATACAAGTCTAATGTTACGGGATTATATACCGGCATAACTCACGAATGTTTGTCGGTATTGCCCGACTAGCTTCAGACTATCGGACCTATACGAGGTCCTTCTTCATGAGATCCCGCTAATTGCAGCGAGGTCGTAGCGGAGACTGGCTGACAAGCTTCCGCTGCGACGATTCTATGGCACATCAATATATTATAGATCACATAAAACATATATACATGAGTATCTTCACGCCAGGTCCGTCACGGACCTGACAGTGAGCTAATTATTCAGGAAACTTTTAACAGTGGTGTAACATTTTAACAGTTTCAGACTTCCTGGCTTATGGTAGACGATATTATTGACAGATCTGAGAGACGGCGAGGCAAGCCTTGCTGGCATACGTTGCCCGATATTGGTATGACTGCTGTCAACGACAGCATACTCATATACAGTTGCATGTTGCAAATTTTGAAATCAAACTTTGGACACCTACCACAGTATGTCAATATATTGGAACTATTTAACGAGGTAATTAAGAATATTATTAGGTTATATAATTTTTTAAACAAAAGTTTTTTTATTCCTGGTTACTTTATCAACGTTTTTAATATACATTGGTGATCGTACATTGATACCTTTGTTTTACTAGCAGGTGACGTTTTCTTTATTCACAAACTCTTGTGAATTAAATAATATTGTTAAAAATCTCCCACGACATTACATTTTTAATCTTTCTTTATTTTAAATCATAGAACACACCGCTCTATGATATGTGATTCGCACCATATCTACTAATCTGATACCTACCCTGTGGAAAAGCCTCTAACAGTAAATGAATATTGATGATATTAATACAGTAAATGAACATTAATTTTTTTTTAAATTACAGATAATACTTTACACAGCTATGGGCCAACACTTGGACTATGCGATGTCAATTCAAACACGAAAGGATTATGATCACTTTACACACGACCGTTACGATGAAATAGCCAAGTATAAAACTGCGTATTACTCTTTCAATTTACCAGTTTGTCTCGGCATGCAGTTGGCGAATGTTTGTGACGAGGGAACGTTCAGAAAAGCTAATGAAATTTGTTATAAAATCGGGCGTCTGTATCAAATACAGGTTAGTAGTTTTCAATTTTGTCCGAAGCGCCTACTATTAACTGCTTAGTAAAAATTATTACTAAAATTATTTTGTCCGTATCGAGGCGAAGTAAGTATACATTGCCCGACCCTGTGCCTGGATACTGGGTGTCGTTAGAGGCGACTAAGCCCGCGCTGGCAGTACACGGTTTAGCGTGGTCTGCACAGTTCAATACCCCGCCCACCTTTGGGCAGCAGCGTAGGTGGTGCCAGAAGCTGTGCTGAAAACCTGCAACACCCACATGGGAATTATGGGCATAACTCCTCAGGGGAGGTATATGTCCAGCAGTGGACTGCAATAGGCTGATGATGTTTTTTTTTTAAACGTAACTTCACGCCTGTAATCCCCGAAGAAGTAGGCAGAGGAATGCAGAACACTCCCACGTGTCACCGGTTAC